>JAOEHY010010662.1:0-46008 GCA_025447955.1 Psilopsiagon aurifrons | reverse complement strand
ACACAATACTCCAAGTGAGGTCTCACGAGAGCAGAGTAGAGGGGCAGGATCACCTCCCTTGACCTGCTGGTCACGCTACTCTTGATGCAACCCAGGATACAGTTGGCTTCATCTTCTGTCCAAACCACTACATGACAACAGGGAGTTTACCCAGCTTGTGCCCCGCAGTAGGTACCTCAAAAATCTCAAATCCAGCAATGTCAAGGATCCCCAAGAAGGAAGCACCTTGTCTTTTTGTTTTATCAAGAGCTTTGTTTACACGAGCTAGAATCCAACGGAAAAGACGTTCAAATTTTGCCTTAGCCAAAGCCTCTATGGCAAAGTCCGCCTGAAATAAAGAAGAGAGAATTGTAAGTGAAAGAAGAAACCCAATTAGCTACTTATTTCTGTAGGGATAATGAGAGAGAAATCTGATGTTTCTCTTTAGACAAGACATAAGAAAAGAAAAGAAGATAATAGTTTCAGGAGAGCTGAGCAGACTGCAAGTAGATACCTGCTCCTTGGTCTGAGCTTTCTGAACAACATCTCGTCCTACTTTGATCCTTGGGGTTAGAATAGATCTTGTGAAATCTGTCACATTAATACCCATCAGGTGGCACACTTTTTGTGCAGCTAGAATAAAAGAGTGAGATTTTATTTCAGAATGATATTTTTCATAGCAGGTCAGTAAGTGTGAATATGAGTAGCTCAGCACGCATGGGAAGTTGTTTATCTGCCTTAAAAGCTCCTCTATTGCACATACAAGAGATGTCAGTTGCCATTAAAATATTAGTTATTATCCAAGCAGCAAATTCACTGTTCATCTATTTATGGATTCAAGATTAATAGAAAAGATAATAATAATTGAGTGGATTTTAAGTAATGGTATAGCTTTTAAAGCCCATGAAGTATATACATAATAGCAATTAAATAAAAAAATACTGATGAATGCTTATTCAGCTGCTATTTTATTAATTTCTTAATGTTAACTGCATTTTTAAAGTGGCAAATCATACCAGTATTGTCTGGCATAGATGCTTGATCAGTATTTCTCTCCTTCTTGAAGACGATGTTACCCAGTTGTAGGACAGATGAAACAACCCTCAGTATAGCTGGAAGAGAAACAGGTAATATAAATGAGGAATAGATGGAAACATTTGGAAAGCTCTAATCTCTGCAATAACAGAGATTCATTCTATTGCCTATGGTAATCTGTACCTCTATGGAAAGAACTAGGTTTGCTTTAAAAGACTGTGCCATAAGCTGCAAGGGTTTGAAAGCTGATTGAGCAGCAATCTGTGCAGTGGAGTAAACAGGCCAACCTAAGAGCACCAGCACCTCCAAGCTAAGGTGTGCTGGCTCCCCAGGCAGACTTCAAGTCTCAGGAATTCACCTCCCACTCTCAGTGGCCTGTAGCATCTTCTCAGTCATTAGACAATGTGTATCTTGTCTTTCAGATAAAATGGAAAAAAAATCCCAAATAAACAAAAAACCACCAACTTTTTAGCGGCTTCAAAAATGTGTGGCAGTTCTGAGGCTTCACTTGTGCAGAAACATGTGGATATTTAGTTGTGCTACTAAAATAATGCATCTTTAAAGGATCAGTTTCAGAATACAGGAAAGTAATATAATTTTGGTTAGTATAATATATGTAAATGTGATGTTGCTTGACTTAAGGTAGTAAAATCTACTGATGTTGCAGATGAGATTGTACGGATCTAGGGAGTTCTATTTGTTTACTTGGTAAACTTACACAGGAGAAGAATACTGTGCTCAATGTTTTATGCTTTAGAGCAGGAAATCAAAGGGGTTCAGTTAGTAATATAATGACTCCAATCATTGTAATGGAGAATACTGCTGTTGATGCCAGTACACATGCCTCAGCAGGAGAATGCACCAGTCTTCATCAATATCATGATCTGAATTTACCAAGGCTGGGATTCGCACTGCTGTCCTGCAAGACAAGACCTTTTCTGTTGGCATCCTTCAGTCACTGATGGAGGGATGGGATGTGGCCGAGCTCTGCTCCCGATTCCGACAGCTGATCCAAGGCTCGAGCTACGGGGTGATGCTCTTTCTGCCACCAGGTGTCACTTGGGGCATAGCAATTTGCACCCATGGGCAGCGCACTCTGGCATGCCCCAGCTGAAGCCCTGCGCACTCTCACGAGCGGCGGCTAGAAGCAAAAGCAATGCAGACATGTCCCTGGCAGGCCTCCATTTTCATGTTAGTTTAGTTGTTGTTTCATGCTCTTTTGCTTTTATTCCTCTTTTCTCTGAATCAGTGAATATAAGTATTCAAACCTCTTCCACTTCTTTCAAAATTGTCAGAATGTTTTGCAACTTCTTCATGCCAGTTGTTGGAAAGTTCTCAAAAAAACCCCAAAATGGTTTTAAATGGTCAGTGTTGCTAGAGTTGGCTTGAATTCAGTAGTTTGTTTTGGATGTGTATGGAGTTCTTCCACACATCCTTCCATCTTCCCTTCATAAACAAAAGTTACCTTTCAAAACACCACGTATCATAGTACTTTTGGATGCTGAAAATACACTGATGAGTGGAATTCAAATGGGTCAGGAGCACTTCATGTTCCTTCCACAAGCAGGAATCCACAATTTATAAGACTTATTTTGCTGTCCATCATCTGGATGGACAGCAAAATGTCGTGGCAATTATATTATTTGACCCATATTTCAGTTACTGTATTGAGCTGCCCTGTGCATCACCAGTTGTTCTGTTCTTCACAGAGATAATTTCTCTTTGATGATATATACTCTATTTCCAATACAGGTGGTGATTCTTCACTGTTTCTTTCACTGTTTCCAGCACGTGCTGCCAGTTTAACCCTTTGAAGGAAGTTGTTTGCAAAGTTTTCATTGTTGGCTTCAGCTGCTCCCACTGGTACCCACTGAAGCAATGGGAAAAGGCCACTGTAGTGAGTTTTTAAGTAGAATTTTTCTAGCAACTACCTAAAAGCAGTAGACCATAATAAGTTCTCCTTGCAGGGCAAGAAGTCACTCTATTACCCACAAGACTTCCTGAAGTGTCACCCTGTTTAATACAAAAGTGGAGTGATTCCAAAAAGGCTGGTAGTATTTCCTGTCATGGATCTCTGACAGCACTTTCAGTGCCAGTCAGTTCTCAGGTCCTGCTATCCTTCTCCCAGATTCCTGCTGCTGATTTCTGTTGTCTTCAGGCACTCTATTGCCACCAGTTCATTTGATTGTTGTCACTGCTGCTGGTGTTACATGATTTTGATCCTGTGTTTAGATCCTGCCTTGATCCTGGTTGCAGAGAGCTGAGATCCTATATTGTTCTTAACACAAGGTAGAAATAAATCTGCTTGAGAAGTTTCACCTTATGAGAGAACCTTCATTCTCTTTCCACGAACATCTATAGCTTAGTTAATCTAATGCCTCCTAGGGAGATGTATGGGCACTAATTCATAGTGCACTTAGCTAGGTGATCGTGGGTAATAGTTTTACACAGAGGAAATAAGAGGCAGAGAGGTTAAATAACATGGGTACATTTAGAATCCTCCAGTTGGTGGTTCATGCAAGATCATGTACAATTCTCCAGAGAAACATGGACATAAAATCCAAATAATCTTAATTTTCTTATGTGAGTGTAGAATCTTACTTCATATGCTTATTTTGCAAAGTGATTATTCTGGACAGAATAAACCTCTGTGCATTTGCATCTCCATATATTGTTACTTTTATACCTTCCACACAATCTTGCTAACAATTCTCACCTATCTGTTCCTCCTCAGTAAAGCCCATAATTTTCATGGCTTCCAAGGTCTCCTGGAACATCTCATCATCTTGTTGAGAAGGAATAGGCACATGACCATTAGATAGGAAGGTGTAATTGCCAAAGCCTTCCAACAACAGATCATCTAAAAAGCAAAGAAGAAAAGCTTTATGTAAGTGCATCAAATTAATTTTCTTAGGTCTTGAGTTCTCCCAATGAACAACAGGAAAAAAACAGTGTTATCACCAAAGGAAGACTCTACTTGCATAAGAAGTTTAGGGTTTTATGGTGCACAATGATTTTCGAAATAGCTCTTCATTTAGCAAGCTTGATTGTGTACATTTCCAGTTTTCATTAGTAACTGTGGAATGTTTCTGCCTCTTGGTGGAATTTTGCACCCTATGTGTTCAAATCTCAGCCATTCTTCCTAAAAATCTTTCATTTAGTGCCATGTGTAACCTACTCAGAATTACATTTCTCCCATGGGGATTCATATCAGGTTATAATAAGAATGGAACCAGTGGGCTGGACCAAAAACCTCTTTGGCCCTGTACTGGGGACATACCAGATTCTTAGGTAAGGACCATAAAAAACAGGGAAAATATAGATTTAACCATTACTTTATACATTCATTGACAACCAGAAATTTAAGGAAAGATGTCATATTTGAACCATGACGTTCCAATACATTTTATGTCTAATCCATTTTTTTTGATCCATTTACCCTTTTTACCTTCTCAACATTCTGAAGCTGTGGTTTTCTCAGCATAATAATGCGCTGTAGGAGAGACATTCTCCTCATTTATTTTAAAAGCACAAGCCAATATTATTATTGTGAACCCCAGATTCTTTTGTGCAAAAAAAATTATGAATAACTCTTCCCTATTCATCACCTCAATGTCATTCAAGATGGGATCTGAATGGGTTTACATCTTTAAATTGAAACATCCTGTAAACTGCAAACAATCTGGCTCAAACAGGTGGACAACAATTGAAGTTTTCTTCTAATTCACTTGAGAAAATTATTTTCTATGGCTAAAGATATTTTAAATTTTTTATTTGTGGGAAGGATGAAATTACAGATAATTAATGAAGTTAAGATAAATTGCTTGAGTAAGCCATTGCTCAGACTGTTTCAATGAGATCTAGGAATTATTAGCAAGTTACTTACTTCTCATTTGTTCAGAAGCTCCAGCAATCAAATAGTAAAAGATATGAAATGTTCGCTCATCTTTCGCCTGGCGAATAGCTCGGGATTTTTCAAGCAAATCTGTTGTCAAGTACGTTAAAAAAAATATCAGTAGCACATTTCAGTCCTTCCTTAATTGTGCCATCAGCTGCAGAACCATCAGCAGCATTGCAGAAATATTTGCCACAGATTTGTCTAACATGGACAGGTGCCTGATCTGTGGCAGGAGCTCTGGTATTGGTATCGTTCTCAGCACAATATGTAGATCAATTTCCTACCTCCTATTGAATAGCATGACAATAGACGTAAATGCTTCTCAAATCAGACATATAAAAACAGGATTCACAATATAATTCACACCATTTTTAAAATGAAGTGCCAATATGATTCTTTCAGCATAAGGTGGGGCTGCTGGAATAAAAGCTCTTGAGGCCAGCATTGTAGGCATAAAAGCAATAAAAGCAAGCTTCATTTATGGTCCATTTTTGTGAATATAAAGTACTAAAAATGAAGTTGGCAATAGTGTATTTCAACTTGTCAGTTATTCACTCTCTGAAAGCCACAGTGCTGTAGGTAAAATATCAGTTAATACCAAAACCATTAAACAGTGGGTTTTTTTTAATAAAGATCACTCGTCAAAATAAGAGCAGAAAGATAAACTGTTGTTTGATGCCATACCCAAGAACTGAAGTCCTTCTTCATAGCTCCACCTTTCTCATTTGTTGGAGTGTCTCCTTTTCTATGCAAAGCTCAGGACCCTTCCCTGACAGAAGCCAGGGTGTATAGGGCTCAGGGTGAGATTGTACTGAGTGCCTGAACTTCATCCTAACCTCAGGACTGGGACAAAGTAGCAAACCTGGATTTGGAACTGGGAAGCACTCTCCAAATTCCTGGGTAAATTGCAGTGATGACACCAATCATTCAGTGTTATTCTCAAAGTGCCTGTCATAGCGCCAGTAAGAAACAGTAAAGTTTCAAGACTTCTTATGCATCTGGAAATGTAGACCACAGGGAACCAGAGTGACCCATGCAGGATCACAATGATATGAGACAAAACGAAAGTATGGGTCTCAAGATCACATGCAATCTCAACCCCAAAACAATCTTTTCCCATTATTGTATTACTGGGACTCCGCTTTCAAAGGCCCTGCAGTTGCTTTAGGTATGGTGCTTCCATTTCTGAAGCTATATATGGGGAATAGCACGCTTTCCTATAGCTGAGAAAACAGACCTGAAAATGTAAACATGAATGTAAGGCAAACCGAGAAGCTTCTATCAGCGTAAAAGGAGCCACTTCCCTCCATCTTTATTTATAACAGCCCCAGCAATATTTGCCTTTCTTAGACATGCAGTGGAGCTTGTTTATCTTACTTCCTTCTGCTGACCCTAGTTAGCTTCCCGTGCAGCTTACTGAAAAGGATACAAGTCTCTATGTTTGCTCCGACAATGTAGCCTGTCACATCAAAGTTGATGCGGATGAATTTGCCCTGTGAATGAAAAGATTTAGATTGGGCTGTTCTTTCAGGTTATGCCAGGTCTTTCAATATTAGTATTTAGCCTGTTTAATAAGACATGTACATCATTCTCTTAAGAATAACATGCTTGATTCCCTCCTGCAGGGCCAACCCATGGAAAAGACTGAAAGGAAGTGAATTTCTCTGATATTCCAGCTGAAGAGATTTGCCCCCTCATTCCATTCAGGTACTTAGAGGGATAGGAGTCCTCCCTGCTGGGCCAGACTTTGGAGGCGGGGGTGTGACCACACCTATTTTCTACTTTGATTTCCATAAGGTTATATCATTGGATCTGCATAACCCCCTCTGCTAAGATTCATCTGCGTGGATCCCTCAGCTTTGCAGGGAGAAAGCAGAGGTGGGAGAGGAGGGTCTGCAGGGAAAACAAGCACCTGCCGGCACTCCCAGAAAAAAGCGTCATTTAATAGTGACAGCCTTCAGCTCACATCAAACCTGTATGGCTATTTCTTCATTCTCCTGTAATTTTAATATAATATATTAATCACTCTTGCTAAGTAACAGTCATATCTCATAAGGTACATGCTCAACTGTGGTGTGAAGAGAAAGAAAGCAGATTTTGTTTGCAAATATTCTGAATGTGGCTATGTCCTGGAGCAGGAATTGACTCTGGAAGGCCACACACAGACTGCTGAATTGTGAGAGGACGGCGGCACTGTCATGTTTGAGCTTGATCTTTAATCTTCCATAAGGCCAGATTTGTGTTTCAGAGAGGAATTCTAAATTGGTTTTAAGGTATTAAAGGCGCTCTTTAAGAGAGAAACAGTGATGAGGGCCACTGTCTGAACACGGTGTTTTTAAAGATGTTATACCCCCCCACCCGAGACCCGACTGGATTTTTCCTACTTACAAATCTGGAGGAGTTGTCATTCTTCACTGTTTTGGCATTTCCAAAAGCTTCAAGAATAGGGTTTGCCTGTAGAAGCTGTTTTTCCAGCTCACCCTAAAATTCATTCAGAAGCAGTTAACCCTAAGCTTCGTATTTGCTTAGTTAAAACCAACACATGTACACTGGAGGAAAATGTGAAACATAATTAAAGCCTCTTCTTTTTTTTTTCTGTTGAATGCTGCACTTCATGTGGATTTGTTTTCATTCTCTGTTATTCTTTGTGTTTATGCATTTGTGCAGTTGATTGCTGTCCTGCATACATGACCCTTTTCCAGCCCTGCTGCCTGTATCAGATCAAAGTCTATGAATCTGTTTAGCATCATCACTGGCCTTTCTTAAAAAGAAAAGGGTCATTCAATGTGAAATATATTTTTTCCAGTTTACTATAATTCTCAGAAGGGAAATTCTTAAAGAAACCTTTAGCATGTCTTTTTTGAGTTAGTTTATTGAGATCCTTTGCTAGCAAATGACGATGTAATTAGAATAACTTGCCAAGAATCATTTTAATGTACTGCAGCACAAAGCTACAAAGCAGATTTCATCAAGTCTATTAATAATGATACATGCAAGGCTATTTAGGTTAAATATGGAAATGCATTGATTTATTTCAAACCAGGATAATGAATTCTCATGCAAATACACAAATGTCGTATTATATTGTTAATTGTGATTGGTAATTGCTAAAGAAGCAAATCATGCAATGAAAGAAGCATGCATTTAATACTTCTATTTCTAAACAAATCAATGAAGTTGAAAAAATCCTTTGCTTTGAATACAGCTTTTCTGAACCTTTAATTTGGTTCTGTCCTATGAGGTCACTCACTTTCACATTTGCTTCTCATCGCCTTATTCTTTTGAGTACTAATCTGCAGTAACATGCATTGTTTTAAATAACTCACCCTGAAAAGGAAAAAATCCTTGATAGAGAATATGATATAATTTAAAAAAAATCTAATCAGAAAATAAGTCAATATTTAAGCTGAATCTAGGAGAAACAATTTAGGGGATGAAAGTGCATCACGATTTGTGGTAACCTTTTTCTAAATGCCATTCCTGAATGTCTTGTAACCTACATGGCAATGATGGCAGCTGCCTCAAAAATATCATTCAAAAGCAACAGGTAATTAACAAATGGCTAAACTTATCTGCATGGTCATGAGACAGGAGAATGAGCACCTTCTTCCTGAGAACACAGATCTACTAGCTAAGAGTTGGAGGAAGAGGGCAGGAGGATTTCCAAACAAGCTAATGCAGGAATCCAGGAATAAGTAATGAATTGATAACAGTCCCTGAAATTTCTCTGTACTGGGCAACTATTTCCAGTTATACTCTGTAGACTTCAAAATTCCACTATAAGCATGGGGTGTTGCTACAATCAGATGGTGACAGCAAGAACAGAGCCTTGTCTGCTAAATTGAGACAGATACCGCCTTATTCTAGTGGGAACTGAACTATGCCATAAACCTGGAGTATAAAACTGTGGCTCCAGATTAACAGCATTGTTTGCACCTGGAAGTCCACTGAATTCCAGAGCTGCCTGTGCCAGCAACAAATCATTTTTTTTGCAGGGAGCTTGTTAAATGGAGTGCTAAATTAACTAAGGGGCAACACATTGCCTTTTATCATAGCCAAAGTCTGAGAGGCAGCAGTCAGAATGGGGAAAAAGAGACCCCATTAAAAAAAAATAAAGATCCCATTTGCCTGGAACAGAAATATAAAGAATATGCTAGAAAACTGGCAAACTGGTATGCTGCTATAGCACACCACAATGCAGAAGGGCCCATGAGGGCCTGTAAGAAACTGCTGTAACACACCTGCAGACACACGCTGCAGTGGGAATTGCTGTGTTACACATCATAGCAGCCAGAACATGCTAACTTTTGTGGATGTGAACCATTCTCAACAGTTACATGAAAATGTAAAATTGACAGCAATATCAAATGGAAAGCATGCAGCCAAACAACCCATCAAACACTGTGAGGTTTAGCAATTATTTCACAACAGTCCTAAAAAGTTCAGCCTGAAGCACAGAAAGCATTTGGATATTTCCATTGAGAAATCACATTGCTCATGTCAGGCTGAGTGGCTCTTTCAGGATCGTGGGAAATTTCAGTCAAACTATGGCAATTTGAACACACAGGTATAGAAAAGAGTGATACTTGAGAGATGGCCCTGCCTGTGTCAGACCTCATTCTTTACCATGGAGCCTGACACAGTTAGGGTTGATTTGTGAGAGAGAGCATTTGGCGCTATTGTTGCTTTTTATCATATCAGACAACATATTTCAACATAATCTCTTAAATTTTCAAGGTGCAACAATAGCATGCAGATCTACACTCCGTGCCTTAAACACACATCAAACAGTCTAAGTTACTCACGTAAGAAAAAGATGGACCTTGCTGTATTGAATAATATGGTATAAAACGTGTCAGTATCATTTCCATTACACAGATATATTTATTGTTTTTCCTGTATTAAAATAACCAATACACAGTTTCCATGCAAATAAACCAGGAATACAAATAAATACAAACAACTGATTGCAGACATTGCAAGAATACAAATACGATTAACATATATAAAACATTTTAATTGAATTAAAAAAGAACAACCCTGAAGCAAAGGGATGGAATTTGGATGCACTCCCAGGTTAGTCTTCCAGGACCAGACAAGGACAGATATTTTAATGGTAAATCTCCAGTTCTTATCTAGTTAAACTGAGGCATTCTGCTATTTATTATTTTTTAGTGTCTGAAATTGCAGTATCAGTAGTCACAGTCCCTGAATTATTGTTTGTCAGCATGTTATAGGACAGCTTAGACTTTCTCTCAGCTCCTATCTGGTGGATATTTTCCTTAAGGTCCATCTCAGGGCCAATTTGATCCTGAGACTTGCATAATTCTTGAGAGGAGCCAGCAGCAGCTGTAGTTACATGCCCGCTAGGGATGGCCTTGAAACCGCATGTTTATTTCCCCCAGCCACTGAGCAGGGAGCCATTAGGAAGAACTCATTTTTTTGCATAAACATTCAACAAAGGAAAATGATGTCTTTGGCCTTGGATTTGTTTCCACTAAGTTTAATCACAAATTTCTAGAAAATAGTACCCAGAGGGATATCTACTCCCTCCTCTGCCCCCAAGCAGAATCTGCTGTGTATAAACAAGGATTATTTATGGTGGAAGAGGCCAGGCTGCACACCCTGTGCTCTGGAGTCTTCTGCCAGTGCACAGGGAAGGCAAGGGCAGCTGCAAGACCAAGCAGAGGTGTACTCAGGAGATTTTTACTTCACCCCCCACTACCCTGTTATTTACTTAGTTTGGACCCAGTCTTGCATCTGGGACACACTGAAATGTCTTCCTGAATTAAGCCTCTTTTGTCACAAAAGTGAATTGCTACATTTTTTTTGCAGAAGTTTGAGTCACATTCAAAAGGCTGGAAATGACATAGGACCTGGAGTTGTGTCATTGAAACCAGCAAAGACAGCTGAAGCCTCAGCCGCACTGAGTTCTCTGGGAACTGGGCAGGTATAAACTCGTATTATGTGTCTGAGCAAGAAAATCAACTTCAGTCACTAGGGCAAAACTATTACAAATATTGAAGGTAGAAAATACTTTTTTAAAAGTGTGTCTCTCAAAATTATACTCTCAGACAGAGGAGTAAAAAGACAAATTTTATATGGAGACTCTTTGATAGTAAGAAAACTCACTTGCTAACAAAGCCAATGAAAACTCTGGAAGTTTAAATACTGGTAGACATTTTTGTGATGCAATTGGATAATGTGTTAGTTAAAGGCTTTCCCAAACGTTTTAGTTGCTAGGGGCCAAGGGTAAAATAAGGACCTGAGCCCTTGCAGACTTCAAAGCCTTCATACTAGGCTATAAATAGGTGCTATGCATATGGAAAGCTAGGAATATCTGTCTTCTAGCGAAGTACATTCTGATTTGATGCCTAAGGGGGTGTCAGACAAAAGTTTTTCCATAAACATAGAGCTGTGACGTAACTATGGACTCATACTATGTTGACTGTATGGCAAGCCACAGTCGTTGATGTGCTGTTAGCGCAGTCAGCTAGCTCAGTACAGTCCTAACAGGCGTTAAGAAGAGTTGAATATGGAGGAGCTCACTTACAGTGATGGTGGTGTCCTTTTTGCCCTTATGTGACGAAGCAACAACAGCCAGGTACTGAATAACCTTTTTGGTATTTTCTGTCTTGCCAGCACCAGATTCACCTCTGAGGGGGAAGAAAATAACACAAAAAAAGGTAGGTAACTAGTGTATTCCTTCTGCAGTGTGGTGTATTTAGTGTATAAAAACAGGACTTGAAACTGCCCAGCTCAGTATTTACCCCAGAACACCATCTCCCCAAATCCACCCAACTTCAGCATGCAAAAAACGCATTATCAGAGCTATATCTCTGCCCCATCAGTGTTTCGACTGGACATTGGGCCATTTAAGGCAATTCTAAAACGTGATGCATTTTTGAACAACAGTTCATCTTACTTTGGCAGCATCCGAACATTTATGAGAAGTGGAGCTGGCAGGGAGTCTGCTTGTATTTTAAGACGAAAAAATACAACATTAACTATGATATGGTACAGCAGTAAGAAAAAACATCAGCAGTAATACAGCAATTTTCTCTTTGGAAACTCCAGCACTGAAGTAGACTAGCAGCTTGTATTGGTGCGAGAGAATAAGCGAATGAACCTGCCTCATCTGAACTACTTGTTCAAATGCTCCTTGAATTAAGTGTGACCAGAACTGGGACTGCCTGAGGTGTCCCTGCTAACCAGGTAGTAAGGGACATCTCATGTGGAGAGATGTCTGACCAGCAACTGGCAACCCGGCTGTGTTTTCTTTAGAGTCCCACGGGAAGCAGGAAGGCAGTGGTAACTTTTCACCTCCCAGTGGACTTCCAGGGTTTATTTACAACTCTTAAGCCCTCTCTTAAAGTAAAATAGTGATTTTCAATGTACAAGAGCCAGATTTACACAGTCTTTTCTCAGAAGAACATTTCCAGTCTACTTTTCCCTCTCACATTACATCATTGCTGTGAAGAGGGCAACAGTCTAAATGTAAGTTGGACCTCTTTTTCTTTGGACTTAAAAGGTATTTAAAAATAAAAAGAACAAAACATTCAAAGATCCCATAGATATTTGTCAACTCTTTTGAAGCTGAAACTATTTAGCTGGATCCATTGCAGTTCTTTTTCTTTTCCTAATTAGGAAATACGGGAGTTAATTTTCCCTACCAAGGTACCAGTGATAAATTGACATAAAAAAATACGGGTAAGTGCTGGGCAGAATTTCCAAGGTGAAATGATATTGATGTAAGCCTTAGGAGACCAGAAACAATTCCTTCCTAAGGTATGACACGATAAGAAGTGTTTCTTCTGGCTTTTAGAGTTTTAACCAGAAATAATTGAGATGAATATGTTCCTTTTCACAAGACCTGGGTCAATTTGCACAGCTTCGAGGTTGGATTCATTTTTGCCTGGGCTTCAGTGCTAAAACATTTCCATGTTTTATTGATAAAAATTAAGTGTCCTGGGAACAATTCCAAGCCAAGCACACCAATGTAAAAACATATGCATGAAAAGTTTTCAAATAAAGCTACCTTACAACTTCGTTTCTTTGGAAAAAAAATAAAAAACACAACAACCCAACAAGTTTCTTCAAACAAACCCCAGGCTTTGAACTATTCCTTTTTATTAAAGGTTATTTGCAGTTCATCACTACATGAATTGCATTTCCTTTCTCCCAGGGCAACTGTGCCCATCATTTGGCTTTCCCCTGAATCCCTGCAAGTATTACCATATATGGCATCATTTTACTTGTAATTATCCTACCATACTGTAATGCTCAAGTTACTTAACATTTTGTTCTGTGCTTTCATCCTTAACTCTTTGCTCCTGCACAGGCAGAAGGTTTTCCTATTTTCGGCAGTTAGACTTTGAGGATTTTATTTCCTTTTGAAGTGGATAATAAAAAGTTCTTCAGCATGAAATGGAAATGCTTTCCCATGAAATGGAGAACAGACAGGATCCAATTGTGAGCTGGTATGAGGAATCCCATGTTTTTAAAAATCTACATGCTCTCTCAAGCTTGCTGACTGAATTTTTAAAGATGGGTGTTTTCTTTGCAAGCGTCTGTCAGTGGTTTTGCCACGGACCATAGACAATGTGTTTACTCCAAGGTGAAATCTGGTCCTCCCTTTGGAGTGCCCATTTCCATTGGTATTTGCCCCTAAATGATGTTCCAAAGTGGGTGTTCGCCATATAAATGCTGTTACCACTGCACTAATCACAATCTTTTCGGAGTAGATTGATCATTTGTTTTACTGAAGCATCTCAAATTGTTCTCGTGGCCTGCCATGCACAGAGGCAGCACAGTTACTGCCAGTGCTGTTCTTTGCACCTGGCTCACATGGGCAGCAGAAAAAACTCAGATAGAAAGCAGGTCCCATTGCACAGTTCTCATCGCTCAACAACAGTACTTTACATACATGTTTTTGCCCTAAGAAACTCCTTGGCTTTCCCAGAGCAAAAGCATCCATTAGGCTTACAGGCTTGTTCTGTCAAAAACATCACTCTCACATTGTGTGGCATAGTTTAAATTTATTCTTCACCCATTTCTTGCCAGGCATTGTTTTAGGAACTCAGTACAGGATTTAATGCACAGAAACTCACATACATAGTGCTCAGTTATAACAGGTTTTGTACCACATAAACTGCTAAATCCTCCATGACTTGGCAGTCCTGGGGTAAAGGTTGGACTTGATCATCTTAAAGGTCTTTTCTAACCTTGCTGATTCTATGATTCTATGGTTACCTTCACCTTAAATGATAATTATCCCAGTAAGAAGAGGTTTCCAAATCATGACAAGGTGAGTCTAGCAAGTTGGCCCCGCTGTTGTAGGGTGAGCTTGTGGTGTAGCTATGACTCTTGTACATTTGGATGTAACTGGGAAAAATCAATTTAAAAAATATTAGTGTTTTTTTGGGGTTTTTTTTTGTTTGTTTGTTTGTTTTCCCAAATTTGAGAGCTTTCTGTATTATTATAAGACTTAGCTTAATTCCACTTTTGGGAGCATCTAAGAAATAACAGAGGAGTTTATTTTCACCATTTGTTTCACGAAGCAATGAACCACAAAAATTGACCATTCACACGTCTCCTAATCTGGCTATGCTGGCTCTCTGGGAAGCCTCTGTGTATACAGCACTCAACGAGGTGCTCTAAATCACATCAGCGCTTGGCAGGCTTCATCCTACAGTACGAGATGTGCAAAGATAATGAACATCCTTGTCCTGGACCAGCTGTACCCCACTAGAGACCTGTCTCAGAAGGCAGTCTACTGATCCTACTAATTTACTTAGAAAAAAATTCCTAAAAGAGACCAAGCTGGTTCAGCACCAACCTCCAGCCAAGGTCTAAAGCTACACAAGATATCTGTATGGGAGAAGGGCCAGGCAGCCAGGCTTGACAGCTCCAGCCTTTGAGATTTAGTGAGCTGGGAAAGAAAAGGCTTTAGCACTTGTGTGGAGGAGTCTTTTGGCTAATGGGGCTCTGCAGATTGGAGGATGATCTGGATGTCTCTGCTTCCTGACACGTGTCAGGGGAGCCAGTGGGCTGAAGTCCCATGGCTGAGTGAGGCTCTGGAGAGTTTGCCCAGAAAGAGAGAAGGGAGAAAGGGGAAAAGGGCAGGATGGTCACTGCCTCACCCAACATTTTGTCTGTTACTGGATAAAATTAAGTGGACACAGCACCCTGCTACCATATGTTTTTATAGAAGCTATTCAAACTACATGTATGTATTAAAAAAAAAAAGTAAAAGGTAATGAAAAAGTATTTGATTATAAGTACAAATCAAGTGTTTCACAAGCATTTGTTTTTACAGGCTTCACATTGTGCCAAACACGTAGAATTATGATCAGATTTTTTTCCCATTAAAGGTGTTTTTTTGCATAACTGAAACTTGTGCACAGTCCTTTGAGCAACATCTGCTTTCTTGAAAATGTTATACCCACTGTTTTGAGGAAGTGGCTAAAATCTGATAAGCTTGAGATCAGACAGGTTCAAGGAGAAGATCATTAAAATACTGACATGCTTAGCTATGCAAATAGGCATCTGTGGATTTTTTAGTAAAAAACCTTTTGGAAACTCCAGGAGAATCCACTTGCATCTTCAGAAATCACACAGCTCGAAGGCCAGAACTCTCCTTTAAGGGTTTTTCCTCTACTTGTATTGGTTGAAACTTGAAAAGTCACAAGCCTGTTCACTGGCCATTGGTTAGTCTAATTCATGCTTAATGGCTGATGCACTGAGGTTGCTCATTTCTCTGAACAGCTGGATGGATTTCTTAGGATTTTTCTCTCGGCAGCATCTAATGTGCTGGTCAACATAGACCAGCATGGTCTTTGCAACAGTGAATACAGAATATTTCACAGCCAACTCAAATGTCAAAGAAGAGAGACTGCATTGGGGGAGGCCTAAGCACAGGCAGGAGTTTCAGGGAATCCCAATAGCCAGGCAGAGCAGTGAAAGCTGCCCAGAACAGTAAAGGGCCAGAACATGAGGATGGAAAAGTCTTAACTGCCTTAGTTTTCAGACATATAAAATAATAAGATCTCATGCCCTCAGTGCAGTGTTACATATTATGTATTATATATGTCTTGTCATGGTATGCTGTAGTAATGCAACCACAGGTACATTGATTAATAAGCACAGCCATGGTATAAGGTTTCTCATGTTCCAGAGAGGCAGCCTGTAAATGTGCATGACAGGATGTGGGTTTTAATGCTGACTGTGAAGTGGCAGAGAGCAATTGGCAGGGAATGAAATGAGAGGATGTTCAGTGATGCTGCCCATGAAAATGAGCTAACAGCAGAAAGGATGTGTGCACAGAGGAGAGCAGATCAAGGGCAGTATGTGTGTAGTTATTAATAAAATGTGGTTGAAGTAATGAGATCCTGGAAAGACAGGGAATTCTGAGGAAGCATTAGAACCCATGAGCATTAAAGACGGAGCATTTTAAACATACCACAGTTAATCACACAGAGGGTAAGGACTGAAAAAGAATGCAAACAATACTCAAACATGAGGGTAGGTTCAATGAGCTGGGGGTGAAGACCTGAGAATGGGTATATTTATACTCAGAAATATGGAACCATGCCTAGTTCTCAGATCTATGCCCCTGCCCCAGCAGCATTTCAGGTAAGTCCCAGGCACTCAGCTTCCCAACAGGCCTTTGGTTTCCAGGCGAGCTCCTTTAACAATGGAATAACTTTGTAGAAGTAGTATAAAGCACACAGCACAGAGTACTTAAAAATGAAGTGCACAATCTCTGCTTGCATTTTCATACCAGTATTATTTCATAACCCTGCTGAATTCTCATAAGGTTAAAAAGTTATCTGTGGGAGATGGGTAGCAATATGTGGAAGAATGCAAGAGTCTACACTGCAGCATCACTAAACATAAGTGAGTTTTTGGCAGCATCCACAGCTACTTATATATGAATCATTACAGATACATTTGTTACAGTTTAGGTACCAGGCCTTGGAAAGTTTGAGTCTGTAGCTATTTAAAGAGAATATCCCAGCTGATCAATGCCATGAAGTCTTCAGTTATTGTTACATATTTTAGGCAAAAAGACAATTCATTAGACTTTTAACAATTCTATAAAATAACGCAAATTGCTTCCACTTGACAGCTGCCCAGCTGAAAGCCAAGTGAACTTTCTGCTTTCTGTACAGCCAAATAAGGCCAACAAGGATGATAAAACAGTAGTGGTGTTAATTGCGTACATTGGTTTTAGCTTGACTAATCTTTTTCATTTAAAAGACATGTGAGGACTGTTTTAAGCTATGGCTTACGATGTCCATCCAATATACAGCAGTTATTCTAAACATCTCGATGAATCACTTACTGTGGCTGTTTTCAAAATGGGAAAGACATTTCATTCTATTTCATGTATTACTCATGTGTAACAACTTAGGTTTCCAGCTTAGCTGGCCAGGTAAAAAAAGGTTATTTTCAGTATAAGGTAGCTGTCAGAAGTGGATCCTTTAATGGATTTTCATGAACAAGAGGCATAGATTTGCAAAAGAAAATCCCCTTCTTAAAAATCCTAATATTTAAAGAAAAGTTGAAAAAAGAAGTTAAAAAAAGATCTGAAGGTTTACCAGTGGAAAAATAAACTAAAGTACAAGAATAGAAGGAGGAAATGCATGTTGTAAATTAGTCTACATTACCATGACATGTTTTATCCTGGGAAGAACATGATGGTCAATTTTTATTTCATCATTGCAGCAATTTTATATTTTGTTTTAGTATTAATGCATTTTTGGAGAGATCTGTGATTGCTGTAGTTACCTATTACCCAGAGGTTAGAGCTGTGCTTGCCCTTGTGGTACCAGATACAGTATGGAATTTTTACTTTTCCTTAGGTGATATTTTTTCCCAGTCAGCACTGGCACTCCCAAGTAACTGTATGGCTGGTGATCAGCAGCATTGCTTTTTAAGAAGTGTAGTGTAAATATATATTTAGTCAGTCAGTAGCCACATTTTCACCTAAAACCAGTTCAGTCTGGGACTATGTATGATTACAATATTTGGCAGACTACCGCATCACTGCATGAGCCTGCTATAAATAGTACGCATGCCATTTCTGCAAACAATAATTAGTATTTATACAGATTCAAATCCTACCTCTGATCAGGAAAACTGAAAGATGCCTAATACAAGAAACACAAAATTGTGTAAAGGCACCCTTGATGTCATTCAAGTAAATAAAACCAACTAAATAGCACCAGAACAATGGAGAAATGATCAAAAGGGGAAGCCAAATAGGAGGTCGCTGCCCAATTCAACACTCTGAGTCTTTGCAAAATTGGTAGGGATGATAAACCAATGGGATTTTGGGGAGAAGTAAGTTGTGCAAAGTAAAGCTTATTGCAATGAATTCACTGCCTGACACATGATACTGAACCCCATGCTGGCTCTTTCTGAGCACTGACAGATCACAACTCAAAGAGCAGGCCTTCAGCAAACCCAGACGTGGAAGAATCAGAGTTCAAAACAGGGCTGGCTTAGCTGGTATTTCACTATTGCCTAAACCAATAACATACAGACTGCAGAAATGTCCAGCCTGCTCAGTGCTGCTGAGCCCTCCTAGTCAGCACAGCCCAGGGATGCCTTGTGCACGGCCCAGGGGTGGCTTCTGCCACCAGGGAGATACTAAGCCTTTCCCCTTCTAGGTACAGTATATGCAAACAGCACAAAACAACAGCATGAACAAGAATGATCACACTTTTTGGCAATGACAACTGAATTAAGAAGTCGTGGTGAGCCACCAACAGCTAAAAATGAAAACCAGTATGGTTAAGTATCTGGGATGCTCTGTGTTCCTCAATTTTCTCAGTTCCTCAGTTTCCTCTAGGAACCTTTTAAAATCCCTTGTTCTCTCTGCACACAGTTTTACAGCCACACTTCCCAGCTGTTGATTATAAACCCTTAAATCTCTAAATTCAGAAAGTCAATTTAAAGAAATAACTTTTTGCCTTAAAGAATTCCTATAACACTGATATCTGCTTTTTATTTTATCAACAGTTATATCTACTGGAGCAGATTTAGGATGGGAGCTGAAGGGGAGGAGATTATGTCTATTCCATCAGAATTTGAATCAATTTTGAATAAAGACAGACACTGTAATGTTGAGATACACTAAAGTAGTTTACTTACGTGCACAGGATAGACTGATCCTCTCGATCTGTGAATAAAGATAATTGAATCCATTAATTAGGGAAAATGGTTGTCCTGACAAAAGCACTTATAAGGATTTACACTGAATAGCTTACGGCTTCCAAAATCTGGCCATCCATGATTAGTCAAAAGTACTGGGTTCATATCTTATATAATTTGCCTCACATTTAAATAATCACTTCTAATGGAATTATTTTGCACCAAAAGTGAATAAAAGGTTAGGAGTTCAAAAGTAGTTTTTGTGAATTCCATTGGAGATGAACTGCAATGAGGACAGCGGAAAGATCAGGCTCTCTATAAGAAGATTATAAGTGAAAATTTCCAACCTGAAACTTGCAAATGCTTGTAAATTATGGCCAGCAGCCCACTTGAGACAAAGTCTGGACAGATAAGGCATCAAAACTTAAAGTGTTTTAAACTGATCATGCAAAGCTCTGAATTTTGAAAGCAGAGCAGTTCAAACACTGAAATAATGTACTCTTTCATTTCAGACTGAGAGACAACTTTTATCAAGCGGACATTAATTTCTTTGAGATGTTCTTCAAAGAACAAGATAAAACAAGATAGTTCACATATTTTTCAACAACATGTCAATATGTACCTAAGTATTCGTCATGCTTTTAACTGTGAACAGGACCATTAAACACATTTTAGATCAACATTTATAAAATGGTGGGCCAAAATCTCCATTTCTACTGTGTGAGGCATGTGAGAGGTTTCCGCACAGCAGAGTTCAGTGAGCTGCAGTGCCACAGGAAGGTTTAGTTTTACACCCATAACTTGCTCTTGCAGTGTTCCTCCCCGCTTATGCTTTCGGAGTCAGAGTTTCTCTTTATGTTCAGAACCCTTACACAGAATTTTCTACCAAAAGGTTGATCTCAGGCTAAGATCTCTAGGCTGTGATGGACAATAAACACCCCCTCAGGATTCATAATGAGCTCAACAATGCTGACCTATTTTGCAAAGCTACACTGAAGCAAGACTTACAGAAAAGCCTGTGGTAATGAGGCTTTACAATTCACTGTCTATGTAAAAATGCATGACTAGTGTGTTTGCTGTGACAGTTCTGATGTAGAACAAGATGATCCTTAGGGTCCCTTCCAACCCAAACAATCCTATGATTCTATGATTCTTTGATATTCTTTTTCAGCATGGGAATGGTCAAACACTGGGACAGGCTGCCCAGAGAGATGTGATATCTCCATCCTTGGAGCTGTTTGGAAGTGGACTTGAGCAAGGCTCTGAACAACCTGCCCTGGCAGTGAAGTTGGCCATTCTTTGAGTGAGATTGTCATAGACTGCCTTGTACAGACTGTAGAATAATCTTCTGGCTTAGGAACATCAATTCCCAGGCTGCTCAAATACATTTTTTAAAAGTGTGTGTAGTTTACAAATGTGAGACCAGAGGCAGGCCATTAAGGGAGAAAGAAGCAAGTGCTTCTATATGGCTCATCACGTATCAAATACAGCTCCCACGGAGCCTCTGGTCAGAGGTCAAGACTTGAACTCCTTCTTTTGTTCAGTATGTCAGGTGACTTGCAGGGCTACCTGTCTGACTGCTTGCCCCTATCATTGGCCCTGTATGTAATAAATACCATGAGATAAATAAGCTTTCTGTACTGTGTAAAGACAATGGAGATAAATTTGACCTATTAAGCTTGCAAATTGTAATTGCTGTCTGAGCCACAGCCAGTCTAGGAAAAGCAGTGGAGGATTCTACTATAGCTGGGATTGATATTAAACAATTGTTTTACATCCAGTTCCTTGACAGCTATAGCATTAATTGCTTTATTGACCACTCACATGGCAAATGGTGCCACTGAACTGCTTTATTCAGTAAATTGGTGAAAATGACTCATTATGTTTCTATTGGAGGTATTTGTCTGTAATCAGCACAGCAGGACTCTTCCACATAAAGATCTGGGAGTAGAGGCGCTGTGAGCCATGTTTGTTTTTCACTGCAGGATACGAGCTTGGCTTTCTTTTAAACAAAAAATATGATAACACAGTAGAACTCCTGCTAAAAATACACTGTTGTGTAAATAGAAACTATGGGCATATATTGATATTGCATCACAAACCCTTAAATACCATAAAGAAAATAAAAGTGAGTCCTTGATACAGAGCTGCCAGTGGAATTTCTGAGCTCAGGGAACATTAGAAAAAGTTGGTCTCTTCCAAGCCAAGTATTTTCTCACTACTCTTTGCTGCCAATTACTGCTCTTCTTTTGCTCCCCAGAAAGCAAAAAGCCCCTCCTGAAGATATATCATAAACTGTCCCACCCCAGGGGTTTGCATGAATGCATGTGCATGGGCGGCTTTGCTGAAATGTAAGAGAAGAAGGTTTATGAAGGTCAGAAGGTGCACCCTGTGCCCCCGGGGTAAAGAACAGCCTGTGCCAGCCAAGCCAGAGTTACTGAGTTTCTTTGGACTTGATCAGGCCAACTCCTCATACAGGTACAGGGAACAAATCCTGCAGAAATAGGAATAAGAGGGGAATGGAAGGAGTGATGGTCCTGGAAGGAATCAAACTGGAATCAGGGACTGCTAGGTGGCTGCTGGCTCTCCAAGGATGCCTTCTTGTGAAAGCTCTTTGAGACTCTGACTGACAGAAACTTGCTTGAGGGCTATTAGGTGTTCTTGGAGGGAAAATAAAACCTATTTATTTGCTTTCAGCTTTCTCTTGTAGTGTGAAGGCTGCTGGGACTGGACCAGTGCAATTTGCCTGTTCTCTGCAGGTGAACAACCTCATGGTATTCTCTCAAGCTTCTCTTTTGGTTGCTGGGCTTCCTCTCCTCTAACTTCCCTAGTGTTCGGAGAACATATGAAGTCTCGAAGCTTTCAGCCCTGCATCCTAAACTGCAGCCTGTTCTGTGAAACCTCCTGCTGACAAATTGTCCTGTGCGCTCTCATGAAGGGAGAATTCCAGATGTGACTCTATGTCCTTCAGCAATTTTAACAAATTGCAGTGCTAAGGATGAAATGTACCAGGAGATTTAATCCTATCCTGTTATGACCTGAGCTGCAGATACTGGCCTCATTTACTTTCAAGGGTTGTCCCTTTCAATTAGTCTTATTTCTGTTCTGGAATGTTTTATTCTATATAGAAAATACTGTGCTCTATTTTGGGAGTATGCAACTTTACGTGGGTTGATCTATTGGAGGAGAATGACTTGCATGAATGAAACTCTTTTAACATAATTTCTGGGGCTTAAAAAGTAACGAAATTTATCTTCTATATTCCAACATCTTTTTGATTAATGTTTTTTTAACAATTTGACACTGCTTAGAAGACTGTCATACCCACCCCCTGTATTACCATATTAGATGTTTTGGACATTTTAAATGCTTCTCCTCACTTTTCAATAGCTCAGAGATCTACAATTACATTACCCCAGCAGCTTTCATTAACATGCAGTTGACCTTTTTTTTTTCCCTTGTATCTGCTTAGCTTTTTCACCAAACACCTCCAGCCTGCTTGCAAGGATCCTGTGCCCCTCTGTTCTTGATAGACCAGCTAGCTCTGCTTAATCACAAACAAAATCAGATTGTTTATCACAATGAAGCAGCAAGTTGGCAGCTTTACCATAAAAGGAAAAAACCAGACTGAAACCATGTTCCAATACTCGCTTACTGCTTCTTTACATTTGTTGATAACTGAGCTGCCGGAAGGGGACATTTCTGTACAGTCCTGCTAAGGACACTTGGATAAATAGACAGCTTTTCACAACAGCCTCCTTTTCTAAGATCTTGGGATCTGTGTTTCCCTCCCATACCTTCCAGTAACTACCAGGTTGTTTGTTTTTCCATCTTTAACCTAAGCTTGTATAAAAATGGCTTTGCAGAAAATAGATAACCTTCCTGATTCTGCAGAAAGCTATAATATAACTTCTCCATAAGGACTTACTGCCAGAAAGCATAAAAGAAGCCTAATCGTCCACATACAGCTATTATTACTGCTATATAACTGGACTTTCCACATTTGTATTGTTTATCACTTATTTGCTGTTTGCTGCATGCAGGGAAGATGGCAGAAGGCACCAGAATTACTCATCTTTACTGGATGGCACCTACGCTACTTCATCCAATACACAGGAGAGAGATGTGGATGCAGAAGCACAGGGAGATTTTTAGTGATCATAGTCTTTAAGTGCAGCAGTAGTCAACTAGCTAGTGTGAACAGACAGTCAGTGAGACCCAAGTCAGTGTGGTAGCTCCTGGGGACAGACACACACACAAAATGCTCTCACGGAATGTTATATTCCCTTAATCTTCCAGGTTAAAGTGGAGAAAGTTTATTCTTGTTTTAGCTCTAAATCTACATCAGTGACTGTGCCTGGGCAATGTTCATACTGCAGTAGTGATGCGGTAATCAGTAGATTCAACAAGACATTGAGCACCCAAGTTTGAGCATGAGACAGCATGACTGTGATTTGTAAAAGGATTTTAAGCCCTCAGAACCACTTGAGACAAGTGGAAAATTTATCTCTGCCCAGCCAACATCTTTGTTAATTCCTGTGTCCTGTGAGCCGTCAGCTTTTCTGCAGGTTTGGAAGGAAAGTCCAATTATCTGATTTCTGTTAACCATGGGTAAGTTATATTAATAGAAAAACTTCGATAGGACTTACACATTGTCCCTAATTAATAAAGTAATCAAGTCTCTAAAGCAGAGGAAGAGTACAGTGTGCACAGCTGTGTCTTTTGGTGAATGTTTGTGCCAACAGGGGAGGTGAGAATGTGAAGGGCTGTGATTCCCAGATGAGCCTGCCACAAGACCAGCAATCTGCAGACACTGAGGCTTGATTCCCTGAAAGATAAAGGTTCCCTGCAACATCTGAACAAGCTGGTTGCTCTTGGCCAAGTGGCCCTGGTCGTGAAGTACCAGAATATAATTCTTCAGTCTCATGAATCTAAGATGCATTTTACTTTGGCAAGAAGAAACTATGCAAGTTTCCCAGATAAGGAGCAACACTGAAATTTCACGAAGAAAACATCCAGTGCCCTGATCCATGTTTATGAGCAAGAATTCCTGTTTATGATACATTTGTAAATATACTTTCAAAAAACTATGAAGCCCTCTATGTCTGTGTGTGTTGTGTGTGCACACGCACAATCATATTGACGCCCACTTTCACCACTCCAATGTGAATACAATTTGGCTGAAGAACAAGAGTTATTCTGAGGTTTGGTTTAGTTTAATACACAAAACATGCGTACATTTTTACAAACAAAACCACAGCTTTAAAACCAGTGGGGGCCCTCTTTGGAGATGGAGAGACTCCAACATGCCATGTGCAAGTAAATAGGAAAGTGTGGGTGTCCTGGGCCTGTGACTGAAGACTTCATGGGACTGCTCTCTGGCTGCCCTGCCAGCTGTGCGTGGTTAGGATGGGAGGTGGTGGAACAAGCCCTTAAAGCTTCCACTGATGATCTATTCCCTTCTCTTTTCTTTCTACTTGATCTCCCCCTCCTCCCTGCTGTCAAGAAGAATTCCTTGCAAAGGGAGCCCATGAATAATGGGGTGTAAAGGTCCCCCAGTAGATGGTGGGGACAGAAAATTTTTGTGACCATTAAACAAGTGAATAGGGAGAAGCATGCACTCTTGGCTGCCTCCCCTCCCAGCACCCAGCCTAGAAGTTACAGCTGAGCCCAGGCTGTCCTAGGTGCAGTTAATGACCATAGCAAAGGGCAAGCCAGCTCCAGTGGCTTCATCACTGCTTGAGAGAGCATGTTAGGAAAGGCAGGAAACAATGAGAGAGGAAGAAAGAAAGAGGTTCTTACACTGCAGGCATCAGGCTGGTCTATGCTGCTACTAGTTTCATGTTAAGTAGAAAACTCAGGTACTGTAAGGCCAAAAGAATTCTCTTGTTTCAGCACAGGCTGTAGTATTATGTTTTTTCTCTCTTTCCTGCAGATAGTTTTTCTTCCCCATCCCATTTTTAGGGACAAGCAGCAGCATACTGCACGGCTGCATGAGAGCACTGCTAATGACCTGTAGGAGCCAGCAGGTTCTTGCAGAGCTTCCCTGCAAGGCTTACAGCTTAAATAAAGGGTCTGGAACAGGAAGACTGTTTTGACCTCAAGGCCTGTTCTTGGCCCTGGACAGTGCTGGATGCAGAGCACAGAGTTCAAGAGATGATCTGGAAGATGGATGAGTGACTGTGGCTTAGTAGGATGATCTTATGCCAAGTAAGTTTCTTATAACTGTGCTTGTATCAGATACTATGTTTATTGAATCATGCTATTCTAAAAGCACCTGCCCCATCAGTCCTAAATATATTTTATACACCCATCCTCCCGAATAATTCTGCTGTTATAGTATGCTGAAAGGTCTGTTTTCTGGATGTCTTTTGGTTTTGCCTTATTGATCCTCCTTCTCTGCTACAGCGTGGCTCTGCCTTCTGAGATGTGCTCACATAAAGGAACTCAACTAGCTCCAGAAAATAAATGTTATATAAGCCATAGGAAAAAAAAAAGATATTGTAAAGCAGATACCTACTTCTCTGGGTTTAGATTGAATTGCAAAAATGACAGAACTTTATTGCGGCATTTTCAGTCAGTAGAAGCCTGCCTGGGATAGGGCAATTGTACTTCTGTGGATTCGATGGCCTGGCCCACGCACATAAGATGATCTTTTTTCATTGTGGGGAACGACTTTATCTGGTCTAACTCTTGGTTTAGAAGACAGCAATTAACTATGACATGCCAAACTGACCACTTCTAACTTCCAGTGAATTCATCAGGTTCATATTTCAAGTAGGACAAGTACAGGAGTACTGCAGTCCTTACGAGTTCAGTGTTGTGTACTTGGAGAAATACTGTGTGATTTCATTTGCATAGTCAGATGAAGGGCACAGTGGTTTTGAGTGGTCAAGTTTCTTTGTAATAGTGTTCTGGGTATGTTTGTAAATATTATGAAGAAATCAATGGCAGGTACTAAACTAGCTGTTAAACTGAAATTTCAAGATGCTGTTAATTGTTTTCCCCAGTCAGATCTAAAATCCATAAGCCTTAAATCCCTAACTTCCAAACTGGAAGGCACTAAACTTTAGGGCCAAGGTGTTACCCTGCTGAGTCATAGTTACCAGCCAGAATTTCTGCACGATCAGGCTCCTAATGAGGGCATTTAAATTTCAAAGCTCTTTGTAGAGTTCTAGTTTCTTGGGGCACCCAAGATCGCTGTGAGATGGCAGCCGGTTGTGTCCCTAAAATCTATAAGCATTGCAGCCTCATACATTCATCACTAATAGGTTTTTTTGGCCCTAATTTATGATTATTTTCTCAGAGCAAACCCTCTCACATTGTTGGTAGTACCTGCACAAGGAGGAGAGCACTGTGAATTTCAAAGGTTTTGTTTGTACCATTTGGTGCCTGACTGCTTGTTGGCATTATTAGAAAACTTGAGCACATCTCAACATGGGGCTCCAAAGCATGAGACTGTAATGAAACTAGCTCCAAAACACTATCTGAATTCAGTTTGCTAGGAAAGAGAGAGAGAGAGAGGAGAGCAATGCTGACAGATACAGCAGTGCTAGCAGCTAACTTTGGAATAGTCTCCACTAGTGGAGAGGGAGCATTTTCCATGCCCGTATTTGCCAAAACTATTTGCTTGACTTCGAAACCTTCCCACATGCCTTGACACAGATGGGTAAAAGGATTGTTTTTCCTTTTTGAGTCACAGTGTTTGTGGACTGCTGCTCCTGCCAAAGAATTCCTCTGAAACTTCTAGAAAGCTTGTGCCGTCCTCCGCAACAGATCTTTTCTGGCTGTGCTTCTTACAGGAGCACACATGGAGCTATAAGGTGGTTTCTCCCACGTTAGTAGGCAGCGATGTCTAATAACTGCAGAATTGAACTCTCCTACCTTGCAGCATGCTCCTGTAGGCTGTGTCTGCGATAGCATAGATGTGGGGGGGCATCTCATGCCTCTTCTTTCCCTTGTACATGTCAATGATCTTCTCTGAGTAAATGGGCAGCTGTTTGTACGGATTTATCACGACACAGAAGAGACCTGAATAAGTCTGCAAGGAAATGCAAATAAAACCTGAATTGATATCACATGCAGTCTAGTCTGGGAAACAGGCATCAGCTGCATTGAGCCGGCAGGATTTTAGCAGATAACTTTCTTCTGTATTCTGGCTAGTGTAACAAATGAATGCACATGAATGGGTAGTTTCCAGATAGTTATTTCTAAAAAGCTAACTGCCAGAAAGTGTGTGAATTTTGCAGTCTATAGAAACACCATGATCTGATGTTGAGGCTTCTTGACTTCAGTTATTTTCAGCAGCAGTGAATTGCCCTTATCTGTGATGATGTAGCAGCTGTAATAATTCATATTTCCTTATATGTGTATTTTCATACCATGGCATGTCCTGTGCTCAGGTGTCAAATTCTGTAAACTGAAATCCAAGGTAAGAGGCTTGGATTGATGCTTGAAAAAGTTTTTTTCAAAAAAGCCTATATGAACATCATATAACAATAATGATTGATGAGAATCCTTGGAAAAAATTCAACAAGCTTCAAATAGATGTCTTAACAGTAGTCATGCCTTCACTACGTTACTCTATCTGTAAGAAGTTTAGGGAAAAGTGTGGTTTGTTTACAGTTTAATGAAGGTATTAATATAAAAATACATATATAAACAAGAAAGCCTGCCAGCTGTACAACAGGTTTTGTTAGCTGGTTTTGGGGCTTTTTTGTGTGTTTAACTTTATCTTGCAATGCTGCTATTAAAATGGAGTAGATAAAATAGTATATAATAATAGGTAGTAGGTGCCATTTCACAAGTATATGATAATAGATGGTGAGCCATATTTCACAAGCAATTACTAAAAGTAAGCAATTTGCAAGGTGTTTTCATTCAAAAAATATTCACCCCCCCCAAATAAAAAAAATTATGAAGCTATGAGGTTATAATTGCAGAGGATTGCGATATTTTAAACTGGCCTATGGCTGCTAGTGTTCAAACCAAGCCAGTTCAAAAAAAACCCTGAAGTAATGTAATTGTGCTCTTTCTGATTTAGGCATAAGTGTTTTGGGATCTTTAATTCTATTTTTTTATGGCCATGCTGTGTGAACAAGTGCTTTGTGCAGTGCAGCTGCTGCGATGCCTTAATCTCAGGGCTGTGTCTAGGGATGGCTCAAGCTGCTTTGGTGTCCCCATCACTGCAGTGCAGCACTGTAAAATGGCACTGCGGAGCTTGGCTCTGGGCACAGGGATTTCCCTTTCCTGACCAAAATAGGAAATGGCACAAATTCGTCTCAGTGCAGCCTGAGCGCTTTATATGGTATTCAGCAAACTTGGTGAGAGCATCCATTGGCCTCCAGCAGCAAGGAGCAGGTTGGGTTCTCCATGCTGGACAGCAGAATGGGGTGCTCTTGGTGGTGACGAGGACTTCTCCTACTGTTTCAGGTTGTGACTGCATCACCATAGTCTCAAGTCAGATAACAAGAAAATCAAGCTCAAGATCTCCACCAGTTCTCAATATCCCCAAGCTAAATGCCTTGATGTGGAAGGTAGGTAATTACTGTGGTGGATTTTCATTGGTGCTGGAGCTCAGAATGAAACTCTGTGCTAATTGAGCCAAAATGAGCTTTAGTGTTGCCAGAACAACACACTTGAAAAGACCAGCAAGGCCCTTAAGGACAAGGTAGCAAGGCCTTTCCTTCAGTAGAAATGGATTTACTGTATAAACTAATCATTCCCAAACAAGTAAAATAATAGGAGAGTAAATTTTGAATTCAGGAAATTGTTTAGGCCTCCCTTCCCTAAGGGTTCTAAGCATTTGCCTGACTAGCCACATGCAGGGCTGTTTGCACAGCCAGGCATTCAGTAGCATACCTTTGAAGAGCTAACTTGGAGGCACAAGAAGCAAATTATTAAAGCAGGGCAAAAGTCATGGAAAGTGTATGTGGGGTAAGTTTCTGTGCCTTACATCATCTCCTTGAGGCACAGTCTATCCAGAGAGGGGAATCCCCCAGCTGCATCTCTCCCTAGAGGGTTTGGAAGTCCTCTGGAGAACATGATTTGAGTATTGCTTCATGGATTTTGGTTTTTTTTTTTGGTGTGGGATTTTCACATTCTGCAGGAAAAAGAAATTCAATTCCAGAAGTGGATAATGCAATTAGAGATCAAATTGCTCTATTAAGGATAGTGTCCATAGGAGTGCTGAGCTTGTACATCCCTTGGACAGCCACCACTGATGGGTATTTAAGAGAGACTGGCACAAATATATCTACATTGTAAATGCCTAGTTTGGGCAGAAGAATCCCACCTCTGGTTCCAATATACATACATAGCTTTCTATATTTAAGAAAGCATTTTGCACTGTTGGGTGAAAACTCAATTAGTGGTGCCTGTGAATACAGGCACAAGAAACTTGATTCTACTCTCAGATCCACTGAAGTTGTGTTGCTATTTTATTAATGTTTGTGTAGTCATTTTTGGTCTAATTTATGCGTGGACAAGGAAGACTCTGTTCTGAGTAATGCGGAACATGAGTTAGAAGAACAAGAAGCGTGTTGCCATTTAGTTATGTGATGACGGAAAAGGCAAGGGTGTTTCTTCGGTGTACAGCCACTCTGAATTTCTGCACTGAATCTTTTTATTTAAT
Organism: Psilopsiagon aurifrons; assembly: GCA_025447955.1. Lineage (NCBI taxonomy): Eukaryota > Metazoa > Chordata > Aves > Psittaciformes > Psittacidae > Psilopsiagon > Psilopsiagon aurifrons. The sequence continues at coordinate 16,303 of JAOEHY010010662.1, read as the reverse complement.
AATATTTAATATAAACATTATTTAATGTAAATAATATATTAATATATCAATACATTAATATTACAATTCTATAATAATACTATAATAGTAATGTTTTACTAGAATAATATTATAATATTAATATGAAATATTATTTGCTTTTTCTTTTTTCTTTCATCTAGTTGACTTTTTCTTTATCAGAATTTGAAATTCCCATTTGTGTCAGCGGTGCTCTAAAGCGAAAAATGTAAAGGTCATTTTTCCTTTGTATGTGTGGGACTCTGAAGGACGCAATGGAGGCATTGCATGGCAAAGCCAAGAGATGCTTGTCAGCAGCTAGTTTTGTAAGTGGATGAGACTCAAATTCTGTTTAAATGCCACCTATGTTTTTTTTTTTAACTCAAAAGGTCTTAGAGGCTCTGAGCAGGGCAGCACTGTGCAGGGCTGGATAGTTTTAATAGGCTTTGGTTATTGCAAACACTAATACCTTGTTTCAATACAAGTAAAAATAATTTCATTGTAACTGTTAATTTACCACCATCTTAAAATCTAGTCTCTTGAGAGAGAAAACTAAATTTCAGATACCCTTTCATTTTTGTCTCCAGGAAGAGCAATTTGATTTCTAATTGTGTTATCCACTTTGGGAAATGAATTTCCTCTTCCTGTAGAAAGTGAATATTCCACCAAAAAAATCTACAAAGTAAACAGATTGGAAATCCCAGAAGTTCTATGCATACCGTGCTGAGAACAGCGACAAAGAAGTAAGTCCCACTCTTTTTATCCCACTATTCTTCTACTGTGAGATTTGCAACAACGCAGGTTTTTGAAAAAATCTGTTTTAGTAACTAATGCTGCATGTTCTAATAGCACGTAGATCCATATGCTCACCTGCAACAAACTCAAATATTGAAAAGATGGATAGAAAATCTATCTTCTTTCAGGAATCTTGATGATGTGTGTGTTAGTACATTCCTGAAGGAAAAATCTTGAGCTTAGCTCTTTGAAGTTATGCATAACAATTAAATAGTCCCTTTGTTGTACTATATATAACTATCTTATTTTCTGCTTCATTTCCTACTCTCCAATTAAGCATTCCTCATGTTAATAATGAGAGCTCTACTCCTGATTCTAAAACCTTGCTATTTAAACTCTGTATTTTCTTTCATTCATCAGTGGTCTGTCATGCAAATACAATTTTTGTAGATTGAAACTGTAAATTACTTTTCTACAGCAGAGCATAGGGATCCTCCTGGTAAAATCAAAGATAACAGCTAAGTTCCATGGAAACTTTCTGGGATTTTTCACTCTGCAGTTTGCTAACTGTTGGTGCAGATAGATTACAGGGTTATTAAATGGTTATTAAAATATGCTTGTATTAATATACTTGCATGGACTAGAAGACAGAATAATCTTGCCCCTAGTTCACATTAACATAGAGGTTATACTCTGTCCAGACCTGTCTAATCTGTAAATTGATCAACAGTGGTAGGGGTGAAAAATGTTGGCAGATGCATGACTTCGATTCAGTAACACACTGGTGCTTATGACTACTCTCACTTGAATTCCAGTGGGTTGATTAATTTATTCAACAATAGGTTTTACTCAAGCACCCACCAAACCAAAACTTGTCAGCTGCCTTTCTGTGGGAGTTTTGCCTGAGACTTCATCATTTGGCTTTTCCATATGTTCTTTTTGCAAGTTACTGGAAACTTGTTCAGGTTTATGTTGAAGTCATTCAAATGTTGCTATTGTTTGGGGTTTTGTATTTTTTTAATTTCAAACAGCAGGACTGAGGTGTTATTCAGTCAAAGAGTACTTTCCAAACCAATAATAAATATCCTTTCAGAAATAGTAAGTTTTGGAGAAGAAGCCTTCATGTGTTTTAATTTAGTAAAGAAGCAGGAGAGTCATGGGGAATAAAGGGGATTAAATACATTTTTGGTTTAAGATACCATTACTGAGGGGTTAGTACATGCATAGCAGCGTTACATACAAGGACTGCATCACTGGCAGTGGGATCCACCTTGCTTGTGAAGGGACCGGGTAGCATGCAGTAGGAAATGCCATGTGTGCATTTGATTCTACTTACATAAATTAAACCTGAGAAGTATCTCTCCCTTAGATTGTGCAGCACTGAAGCTTCATTGAGGCAAGTCAGCTCTGCCATGTCCTCCACTTTGGAGAACTTTGGAGGGTTCATCTTCTGGATGTCATCCTTGCTTAGTGTCACTTTCTTTCCATTTTCTGCCAGTTCAACTGTCACCTCATCCCCTTTCTCTTCCTTGATACTTGCTGCTTCAAATCCATGTTTCTCTGATGGAATCCAAACCAGCTTCTTTGCTGACCAGTCAGCCTGGGCAAGCGGGTTGTTAGTGAAGTTTTTGTCCACAAAGAGGAATTTCTCATCGTCGCTGAGAGGTTTTTGAGCCATTTTGACTCAATAGACACCTGTTGAGGAAACAAAATATTCTGTTGTAAAAAGGGGCAAACGTGGAGACATCCCAGGCAAAACACATATGTCAAATCTGTCATGAGCTAGATCCAAAGCACCACAGGTTCAGATGCTTTTGTGTGCCAGCTTATACACCTTAGAGTATCTGTGTTCATATTCCCATTCCTTTGTTGCTGTGTCTGAAATCACAAGCTTTGTGGCACTAAACCAAATAAGGACACATGGGCTTCTCTGTTGTACTGAAGATCAGAAAGAAAATCAAGGCCTAACTAATGTCCGTGGAATGAGACTGTCAGAACTGCACCAAGACTACCAGCTGAACAGTCTTCTGCATCCTCCTGTGTCGCCAATCACAAAGTTCAATGAATTCAGATGCACGCAAAATTTCTCATCACCCAAATGCCATTCAATGTCTACTGAAATACCAATGTAATAATGGAATACTTGGTGGAAGAGCAGCTTCCAGGCTACGTTCGAGAAAAGATAGAAATAAGCTGTTCGTGCAAAGTACTATTTCCAATCACTTTAATACCATTTAATTTGAAGAAGGATAAGATTAAGAAAAGGTCAAAAGAAAAAACAGGGTAAAAGTTATTAGTACTGCTGGTGAAGGAGGATTAATTCAGTTATCCCCTTTCCATGGTTCAGATAGTGGGAGCTGATCATTTCTGAAGAGTGAACATCTACCATGTGAGAGAGAAGACTTAAAACAAGCCTGGAAATTGCATTAGCTGTTAGATACTCTGAACCATGCTGCTCAAATTGGAAGGGTGATGCATCTGCATCATGCATTTGCACATGCATAAAACAGCATCTTGCAGGCACACTTGGATAAAGCAGCCTGATACATCTGCTCCGGGAAAGTTCAGTCTGTTTTGCACCACATTTTGGAGGGAAGAAGCAGCTTCTCTCCTGCTCTGGCCATTGGCAGTTAGCATGTAGCTGCAAGATGTGTGCTGGTAATGCCAGAACTTTTGTAAATGTTCTGCTCTGCTCAATGAGGGAGACAGCTCTAAATGAGCAAAGAAATAAAAAAAGGACTACTTGTGATTTGCTACAGGGTAGAAGAGTGGTGCTGATCAGAAAACCTGCCATGCAGTGAAGTAGAGAGGAAGAGCTGGGCAGGAGCTACAGTGGGGAGGGGGGAAGTGTGCGTGCCCAAGAAAAGCATCTCTAGGAGACAGAGGCTGTTTCATTTCCTTATTGAGAATGAAATTAATATTTGCAGCGGTCAAACAAGCATGAATCTTGAGGGAGCTCAGAGAGCTGACTGCTAAAGATGTCAGCAATCAACCCATAAGCAGAAGGGTATTTGTAAAGACCAAGCTATGTGGTATGCAGCCAAATGGACACCCTGTGCTTGGGGAGTATCAGAGATTGGTTTCCAGATATTCGTCCCTGAAGCCTTCCCACAGGTAATTGTTTTTTTGCAAGGCCAGACTGTGTGAGGGGTCTGGTAGAGAAGCACGGATCATGCAGAAGGTGACATAAAGCTTAAAAACAAAACTAGGATTTTAGAAGCACCTGAGAGAGTTAGAAGATATCCCACTGAAACTCAGCAGAAATTAGATGCCTCGGCTCCTCAAACCCCCTTGACAATTCTCCCAGCAGAAAAAATAATCTCTCTCCTCTAAATGTGCTTGCCCTAGAGCCATCAGCTTTGCCTGGAAATCCCCAGCAGGAGAATTTACCCAAATCATCTGTGCACATGCAGTGTGTTTGGTGGTATGGGTGAACATAAGGGAGACCCTAACAGCTTGAATCTGTGATTGCTGCTGGCCTGTGCAATGTTCCTCAACATAGGGTCTCTGGAGGGAGCTCTGTAGGATGTGGCCCTTCACTTGCTCCCAGAGGATTCCTGAAAGAGAGCTGCAAGAGGAAACTATTTGACCTCTGTGTGGATTAAGGCAGAAAATGTTCCCTCATTGCCAAGAGGGCTGGTAGAGCTGCACAGTTCCAATAATGGAGATGGTATTCTCTCTAGCTGAGCTTTCCAGCTGGCGGCTGCAGGGTGAAGCTGGCTGGACAGGGGAATGAAGGGAGCACTGCCCCAGCACTAGGACTGTGGCTCCAGGAGCATGGGGCTCAGAGTGTAGCAAGCAGGAGCCTGCTATGTCCTCTCTCCTCCTACTGTGGTGGCAATGGGCAAGGCACGTTCTTCACCCTGCTGCGCCAGCAGTGTGGGAGGAACAGCTGCAGCAACAGAGCAGGAGGATTTCAGTCCATCCTAGCCCCAGAAGGGAGCTGTCCGGTCATCCTGAAGCATTAGGAAGGTTGGATCATGCTGCTCATGGCTAAATGCCAAGTGACAGCACATTCAAACCGTAGGAATTTGGTACCAATTTCACAAACATCAAGAATTAAACTGAACTGCAGAGTTGAGTTTCACACTCAAATCCTCCTACTTTGAGGCTGCTCACAACAGTGATGGTGGAAATCAAACTGCTGAATCATCCTGATCACCTAACTCAAAAACCCAGCGGAAAGTAAAACTGTTGTTATGTTACAAAGCACTTCACCAGTGGGACAGTTTTAAAGTTCTTAGCTGTTTTGCTGCCCAAGGACCAAGGAGAAGTTCCTTTCCTTGTTACGCGTTAAGTCAGAAACATCTTCCACAGATTACAGTGTGAAATGAAGAGCTGGTCTGTCTGTATTCTGCGATGTTCTCTTCCTGACTGAAAAACTTTTTGCCCCTTATTGTTTAAATTCTCTCTTTTAGAAAGTGAGATGATGTTGGAAGGTAAAAGAGGTGGCATGAACTGCACAGCTGGGAAGTACAGGTCTTTATCTCCTAGATCTAAGCACTTTGAGTAGTTTAAACATGGTAAGAACAGACCCCCTCCAAGAAGTAGGGAATAGACAATCTGACCTGAATCTCATAATGCCTCTGAAACACAATGATGAGAAAGCATGGATTTGTGTAAAAAGAACTTCTCATGACTGATTTTCTGGAATCTGAGCATAAAGTTTGAGCAGCAGCTGAGTACCACTGTAGCAAAAAAAGGAAATGCAGTTATGAAGTGTGAATTAATGGATATTATTAGTTTAATAGATTAATGAAAAATATTTAATGAATGTTAATAATAAAGGAAGGTTTCTGAACTCAACTAGATTCGTCTTAGTGGGGTGCTGTGCACTGAACTAGTGAGCTGCTGAAGCTTTCTGACTAAAAATTGGAGATAAACCTTTAGATCCATCTCTGATAGAGACTGAACTGCACTGGTCCAGCATATGACTGATATTGAGGAGATGGGCAAAGGGAAAAGATTCATCATTGCTTATTGAGAACATTCCTTGAGACAGCAAAATTTACCCCTTAGCCAGTTCCTGGGTTTTACCTATAGAGCTGGTGAAAAGAAACAGAGATCAATATTATCTGTGCAAGAGGTGGTAAGAGGTTCTCATCCATTCAGCTCTGGGGCCTCCAACACAAGAGGGATGTGGAGCTGCAAAAGTGAGTCCAGAGGAGGCCATGAAGATGTTCAGGGGGCTGGAGCACCTCTCCCATGCAGACAGGCTGAGAGAGTTGGGCTTGTTCAGCCTGGAGAAGAGGAGGCTCGGAGCAGACCTTAGAGCAGTCTTCAAGTACTTAAATGGGGCCTGCAAGAAATCCGGAGAGGGACTTCTTACAGGGGCCTGCAGTGACAGAACAAGGGGGAATGACTTTAAACTGACAGAGGGGAGATTTTTTCATTAGGAAAAAACTCTTCCCTGTGAGGGTGCTGAGGTGCTGGCACACGTTGCCCAGAAAAGCTGTGGCTGCCTCATCCCTGGGAGTATTCAAGGCCAGGTTGGACAGGGCTTGGAGCAACCTGGTCTAGTGGAAGGTGTCCCTGCTTGTGGCAGGGAGGTTGGAACTGGATGAGCTTTAAGGTCCCTTCCAACCCAAACCAGTCTGGGATTCTTTTAGGCAGATGATAGCCTAAATCATGTACCAGGGTAAATACTTTTATACCCAGAGGTGAGCTATGCTGAGGAAGGGAGGAGGAAAAAGAAGGAAAAGTGATCACAAAAATACTACTGATATGGAGTTTCTGGCCTTAGAAACTTGCCAAATTACACCAAACTGGATCCATCTGTCACACTTGTCTAAACCCAAAATGTGCACATATACATGGGCATGCATACTTCCACAGATTACTTTCCATTCCTACTTCTGCTGTCCTACTGCAGATACATCAGGCTGACCATCACTGTGTTTTCTCTTATGTTGGTGACAGAAGTTGAATGCTGTCTTCACAACCAGTTTATCCTGAGTACATTATTTCAAGGACAAAGTATAAATATCTCCAGGAAGTGCACTCTAATTAAAAGGTTATTGGCCAAGCAGAATTGCCTCCTAGGTCAGAATGTAGAGGGACTGCTTATCTCCAAAGCAGACAATAAAGGATATTTCTCCCTTCCTTTGCAGGATGTGCATGTCAGTATAAAAGCTTATTACAGCCCTATAGGAAATAATTCTCAGAACAGAGGACCATATAACCAAGTATGTGAATTAAGTTCAGAAACCAAGTCCCACTCTCCTAAGTGGTTTCTGATGGAAGCATGTAGCAGTAACCTGCTGCTTGACTCAAACTGCATTTCTTGGGCTATAGGAGTTCTTGACTATGTCGTTTCTAGCTTGCTCATCTTTTACTTTCCAGTACTTAACTGAATTACCAAAGTGAGCAGTGCTTGAAAAGAAAGAAAATCTAGAGGTGAACCCTAATCTTGTGATCTTTTAGAAACTGGTTCCAAGCACAATTAGCTTCATTATGAGCACTGCTATCAATCCCTTCTGGCCTTTCACCTCTCCCTCTGGTCACCAGGACCACCCCTCAGATACTTACTTTCATCATGGACACGTTCATCTGACTGTGGAAGTATCAACAGGATTAGTTTATGGTTGTTCAACCATGAAAGAGGGCAAGCCCATATTTTAAGAAAGAACATTTCCAGTAATTTCACAGGGCTGTTTTTTTTCTGTTTGGTTGGCTTTTTCTTGATGCCTTTTCCATATACTTTAATCAAATTGCTTGCAAGTGCCTCAGTCTCCTATGAGGTCTCTGTTAATGCAGGTTACTACATAACTCTGATTGAACTCTTGATAGCTCTTTTAGTACTCCAAAGAGATTGACCTGGGCTATTACCTGTGTTATTAACTGTAAAAATTAGAAAAGAAGGAAAAAAGACTTGAATTGCATCACATGGAGATCAAAGGGATCTACCTGGAAAATGCCAGCTATTTCAAATACCCCCAAATGTTACTCTATTAAGTAAATCAGATTCTGCATGTTCATTAGAATTCATAAATATTCCATGTTTTAACTGGACTTTGCACAAGTTTGAAAGTTATCTCCGGCTCTTGGCTTCTTCTAAAATCAACATACTTATAAGAAAAGCCAACTGATTTGCAACTAATAAGTCCCAGTGAATTATAAAGAGCCGGGAACCTCCGCATACATCCATGCATGCTACCATATATGGTGATGTTCTTCTCAATACTTGCTGTTCCGCAAAAATGTAATGATTCAAAACAAATACCTTTTAGGGACTGGTGTGTCAATTGCAAATGAGATAATAAAAATCAGTGTTTACATCTGAGCAAGCACAGCCGGAGCAGTACCATGGGCTGAAGTGACTACTTAGTCAAGTGCTTTGCTCTCTGGGGTTCATTGTTTCAGCCTCTGTGTTGGTGACTTGAGGGACCCATGAACTTTAGGATTTCAGTGCATTGGTCGATCCAGAGAGTGTTGTTGCAAGCTGCCTGGCAGGGCAAAGCTTTGAATGAAAGAGAAGGTAGGCTTGGTTCTAAGTTAGCGTATTTTAGAAAAGGTTTTACTGAGACATTATGTGTTAGATAATAATGACAACGCTTCTGATTTCCCTTGTATTTAAAATTTCTCGGGTTGCTTCTTACTTATGCACACACATGCATCATACATATCAGCATTTACATAGGTGTGCATGCACACATACACACACGGACACGTATTTATGTGTATGAAAAAAGCAAGTGAAGGTCTGGATGATACTGAAGCTGCTTTCTATGCTGCCATCTACTGTCCTCTTAACTTATGGTATTCTGTTAAAAAGTTTGTTGCTTTATTTTCCCTTTAAAAACAAAAGGCATGTCCCATTTGAAATAACTCGAATTAGGGTAGTTCAATGAATTAACAGATTAGTTTTGCTTAAGCTTTATTCCCAACGTATTAAAACCACATATATGTAATCTTAGGGCATTTTTGTAAAAATGTGTCCATTGTTCTCTCAATTTTTAAGCATTTTCCCCGTTTAAAGAACAAGTAACTGACAAACTAATTTTTATTTCATTATACTTTCTTCAAACAGCAACGGGAAGTGCACTAAGTTCCTTCCTAAGGACTGCAATATAGAAATACTTAAAGATCAGCAGCTCATTCTACCAGGTTTCTTCATTGTGGAATGCATGTATGATGATTAATTGCAGAGGGTACCTGCTCCATCCAGTAGTGCACAGCACCTTGCAGGCTGCATTGCTACTGCCTTGGAGCACAGCTTGTGCTCTGCAGCCAGTGTCTTCAAGGCTTGATTCAGCAATAGCAGTGTTAGAAGTGACTAAGGCTAGGATATCTGTGCAAGCTTTCAAATGTGTGTACTCCCTAATGCGTTTTAAACAAAACCCATCAGAAATACACAAGTCAGGATAAAACATTTGAGCATGTCTGATAGGTCTGTTCCCATTTTCAATTTCTATGCTATTTTCACATTAATTAACTGAATCTATTTTCAAAGTAGCATAATAGTCAGCTTGCTAAAGTGCGCATTGAGCCCCCAGCCCCATCCCCAGCAGGGATTCTGGCCCCTGCAGTACTTACAGGCTTCCAATTAGGGGAGCAGAGAGTGAATTGGAGAGTCGGGAACCTGTACAGCCACCAGTCGGGACAGTCCAAGTCCTCACTGCCTTTGCAGCCTCCCTATATAGAGGAGGAGAATCTTGTCAATGGGGAGGGGCCCTGGAAACCACGTCCTGCTGGAAAATCCTCTCAGTACCTGGGTTAAAAAAGACAGCCTGAGCCAAGTATCTCATTCCCAGCAGGGCCTAACCCTGGGCTGCTGCCCCTGCCCCAAGCCACTCTTAAGGGAAGCAGGCTGGTTCTGGCTTTTGGGAGGGCATGGAAGGAGTGCCCTTAACTCACAAGTTTTGAGGTTTTCCTTTTTCCTAGGGTGAAACTGTTCAGCCAAACCAGTGGACCTCTAACTCCTTCCTGCCTTGGCAGCATCCTCACCCTGGTGGCCCCCCGCCTAGAAGGACAAAGGGGGGTAGGTCATGGTCCTGCATACTACAGGTTTCCCACCCATGACAGTGCGTTTTCTTGCAGCTAAGATATAATCCCTGAGTTCAGGGGATGCTTGGGAGAGGAGGGTTATTCCCAATGGAGCAGGGATCTGTGGGTGGAGGTTGCTCTACGTCTCTGTGTTTATGTGACATCTGGAGCCTAGGGCTGGTTTAAGCCTCTTTTGCCCCTGGGGAACAAGAGGGTTGTTTCCCATCTCCCCAGGAGGATTTTCCAGTTTCTTTTGCAATCTGGTGCAGAGCTCATCTCTTGAGAAAGGACTGTAAATACTTTATCATATATAAGAAATACCCCCCTCTGTCCATAAAAGGAAGAAGAGAAGTGATAAATACCTGCAAGAAACAGTCCCCAGGATAAAGTGGAAAGAACAGGCAGCAGGCGCTGTGAGCCAGGGAAAGAGGAGGACAGGGCACTGGGAGCCAGCCCTGAAAGTGTTAGGGAGTGATCTGGTCCTCATCAAACTTTTCTCACACCCCCAAACCTTCAGTCCCTAGCTGTCCCCCCTCCTTCCCATGCTAGTAGCCAACAGCCTTGTGCAGTAGGACCTGTGGATGGAGACATCCCAAAAAGGGAAAGCTAGGATCCTCTAGGAACTCCCATCAACATGCCAAATACAAAATACCGAAACAACCCTCTCCCTGCAACAGACTAAATATGGTGTATACCCAAAGGATCAGAGCACACTCATGGGTGAAATAATTTCTCTTGACATCAATAGCCCTATCTTCTCTGGAAAATAAACCCTCCTGGGGAAGATGGATAAGGATCATAGAATAGATAGCGTTGGAAAAGACCTTGAGATCATCTAGTTCCAACCCCCCTACCATGGGCAGGGATGCCGTACTGTACACCATGTCACCCAAGGCTCTATCCAACCTGGCCTTGAGCACTCATATTTGTCTCTATTCTAAAAAACATACCTCTGAGGGGAGGCTGGGCTGAAAACCTCTGCTGTGACTTCATCAAAGTACCAGCACTTGCAGGCGTGATGGATGTGTAGCCCCCTCCTCTAGCTTTGGCCAGTGGTAAACAAATTCGGGCAAAAAGGAGAAAAGCACCAGGTTTTTTCCCTACATCAATTCAGAAATGTCAGGTACAGACTCATGTTCAGGTCTTAGCTGGAGAAGACCAGATTTGCCAACACAGTCGTACGGACCCAGCAGTTGCAGTCCCCTTCCAGATGGAGGGTCAGTATCCGCTGAGGTGTGGACACTGCAAAGCCCTCCCAGGGGCTAAAAGGCAGCAGTGTCATATCAGACTCATGCACATGTGACTGTGCTGGAGCAAAGCCAAGCAAAATGATCTCCAGGAGGTGAACCTAAGAAACTTGCCCTTGTTAGCAAAAAACTCCTCAGAGGGTAGTTCACTCTATTTCTATTTTTATTTCAGTTTCTCATTTGCAAACTTAGCTTTTAAATGGGAATATAAGTATTATAAAATAATGAAATGCAACGGGATCCTCTGTAAATTACAATCATTTTAACATTCATCAAAGTTATCCTAAGAAGTTCCTTTTAAACGCATGCAATGGTTTCGCAAAACCAGATACAGTTTAATAGTAGCTTAAAAAGGAGTGGAAATTATCCCGGCTGGTCTGCAGAGAGCTGCATGTGCACGTGCAGGCTTGCTGCCTGAGGAGTGTGTTTAACAGCGGCAGTGGTGGAGGGTGATATATGATGTGACATTAAACGGAGCTGGAGAGCCTAAAAAATATTACTGCTGGGACTGAAATGGTGGTACTCTCGAGCCATGCAGGGCAGGAAGTGATCAAGTGTAAAAGTGGTCTCCAACCTTCACTTAGAAGTTGATGTAAGAATCTACTAATATAGTAGCCTGGCTGGAGTTCCCTAATTGTGGTCTGTGTTTTCTTGTTTCACAGTGAAAGCTGAGGATTCCCAGTGGAGAATGCCTTTGTGGCAGCAAAATTCACTTTATTTAAAACCCTGATTTTTCTTTATTTGTTCCAATCACTTTACTAGGCAAAATATTGAGCAGCTTTTAAATATCTCCTTGCTGAATTTGCACTGTAAGTACTGTACTTGAGGAAAACCCCAAAGGAATTGACCAGGAAAGAAATGAACTTTCAGCAGCGTTACCACAGGGTAACCTGAATACAATGGGAAGGAACAAAGAAAAGCATGGATGGAGATGTTAATTTGTTAAATGATGTGCATCAGGTAAGAATTTTTTTAATGTTTTTAGCTAAGTCCACCAACCATGTTTCTCTAAGCTGACAAATATAATTGGAAGGGACAAGCACACTGGTGGGTTACTGCCTGTGTTAAGCTGCTCTCTTGCAACAGGAGGGGCCATCTGTGTCCAAAGTAGAACAATTCATCATGAGTACTCTAACGAGGTAAAATACCCACCAATCATTTAATGTTCAGCTTTGTGGTCAATGATGGCTGCAGGACAAATTAAGTATGTCAAGCACACAGGTCAGATCTGAATCAATTGGACACCAGCTGCTACTGTGAAAGGGTGAAAGGTGTAAGCGTGGATGAATATTTTGGTTTGTTTTTTTTTTTTCGTGATCACCCAATGATAATCACTCCTCCGGAAAACTGATCAACTGACACCAAGATTCAGCTTGATACAAAGGGCACTCAGGAAGGAAAGTGTAACCGAGTCCCTGGAGTGTGTTGATAAAGCTTAGACAAAAATTTCCCCTGTGCGTGACAGAAACTAATACCTCTGGAGTCCATAGACAGTTTTCTTCTGGTTCTAGGGGAGAGCAGAAATTTGTTTTTAAATAATCTGTTTTTAATCTTGTGAGTTAAGTTCTTCCAAAGTGCTTTCCAGCTCTGACACCCACACTGAACTTCACTGTCTCCTTGTCACCTTCACTTGTGATACCATGCTTAGACAATGAACAGCCTCTTTTAATGTAGTTCACTCTGTAACAGTCTGAGTTAGTGTTCTATCCCCAAAAAAAGTCAGAAATGCATTTTGCTCATCAAAGCCCCCAAACTTCTACATGCTTATATATTTCTTTTTTCCTTTCACTTTCTGATGTCAGTAGAAGGACTAAGGGCAGTTAATGCAAGACATCATGGTCTGTAATGAAGCTAGATGGAGTTTCTTTGATTGTTGGAGAAAATTTTTGTGCGTGCTCATCTACATGGCAATTTTGCCTAAAACCTGAACCTGTGACTCTAGGATTGTGAATTATTTTCATCTAAATACTGATCTCACTCAGCTTAAACTTTTAAGGAATTGTTTTTTGGGAAGTGCAAATATTGCAAAGGCCTTGAAATTCATCTGTTAGCAAGTAAGGCGGGCTGACATTAACAGGATGTGTCACATGTCTGCATCTTGAAAGATGCTCTCATATTTCATGTACTGTCATGATAAATGCTAGACCATTAATAATATTAGACCAATATATTTTCATAGAAATATTTCAAAACTTTACTGTACAAATAAGTATTAGGGAAATACAATTTAGTTTGATTTTAATTTGCTTGGATAATGGCTATACTTTAAAACAAGAGACTGTCCCAAATGCTCAAATCTGGGCTCTGATGGTATTAGAGAATTTGATGAAGCACACATTGCACCAAGAGCAAACAGGCCAGCTTCCACCTGCCATCCCAGTGCAGGATCCTGACAATGAGCTGAAGCAACCATCCCCTAAGAAAACAGTCCTGAAATTCCCTTAAATAGAATTCTCCTCTGATTACAGCTATTCCTTCCCCTCAAAGCTCAGTAAGGACACTCTTGTAACAGCCTCTGCTGTTACGGCTGTGGAGACCATGAGCCTGTAAGACTGCTGCACTGCATGCTTGGGAAAGGGCAAATACCAAATAGCGCTTTGCCTTAAGCCAGAGCAAAAATTGTATTTAACTTCTCCCATGAAAAATTCATTTCCCAGAGAGCTCCATGACACCTGGTCAGCTTCTGTATGACCTGTGGCGGGAAGACAGAAAGCAGATGCAATGGCTTGGGTTACACTAGAGGACTTGCATCACAGAATGCTAGAGCTTCTGTGTTTCCCAGAGCTTTTCTCCTTGCCCTTGAAAAGACAATTCAGATACGCAACAATTTGGTCCACTGGTTTATGGAGAAACAGGGCTCTAGCAGTTAACCTCTGGAAAAGCAAAGTTAGAAATTTAGGGATTTCTGTGGCCAGGGAATCATACTTGCACTGTTAAAAAGCTCATTTTTGGAACTTTTCATAGAGGCACTTTTAGCACATTTAAAAATGAAGTAATTCACAAATAACACCTTAAAAGACCATTTTTCTACTGTATATATAGGTAAGAGAAATTGAGAGATCAGTGGTTGTGAATACTAGCACTGATGTGGTAGGAAAGACTGAGTAATGAGGCAAAGTCCCACAGCAGTAGTTTCTACAGATGGCTCTTCAGCCAAGTGGTTGAACCTGACAACAGTGTCAACACATTTGCACAGAGCAAACATTGAGGGCATAGAGACAAATTTGCTTGTCTGACCGAGTGGTCAATTCTAATTGACAGAAAGCTACAAGACTTAAAAGATGGATCTGACTGAGGTGGATTTACAAACACGTCCTCCCCTCTTGGCAACAGCCTGAGATACTTACACATCAGGAAAGAGGGAGATAGCAGTATTGCCAGTCACACAGAGAGGGTGAGCTCACTACTGAGGCTTCATGTGGAAAAATGCAGCTTTTCCTTTTGCCATACAGCTCTTCTCTGCAGTTTCACATCAGAGTAGAGGCTAGGCTGCTTAACAAACAAAAAACCACCTGTAATACCAACTGGGTAAGATCAAGATAAAGCAAAACTCTGCAGTGTGTACAACCTGGGGTCCTTTGTGTACAACCTGGGGTCCTTTCACTAAAGCTCACAAACTGCATGTCCTCTTACTTTCTTTATTTCCCACTTACTGTAACATTCGTCTAACAATTAAGATTTTTAAGAATGCAACCCTCAAATATATTTATACAAAACTCCTCTCAGTATCATTTGAAGCATTAAAATCTATACATTTTGTTAAAATGAGTAGCTGTTATTTCTGACATACCCCTATCAGTTTGGCTTTTAAAATATATTCCCATTTCAAAATATGTAAACACCTCAGCTAAAAAAAGTTCTGGGAATCGGTAATCTGTTATCAACTTTATTTTTAGCTTTGCCTTACTGAGTTTCTTGTCTTTTGGGAAAAAACCAAGTTTCTCTCCTTCCTCATGTAAGTGTTACACAGCTTATAGCAACTCTAGATGGAAAAGACTTACCCTCATGTGTTTGTTGGCGTGAAGATAAATATAGTGTGCATTTCCAGAGAACTAAAACCATCTGTTTCTCTAAAGCACTTTAATTTTCTATTCAATTTTTTTTCCCCATACTTACCTGAAAGTAGCAGTTTCCTCTTTTAAAAGAGCAATTAAAATACTTAGGTTGAACACTTTAAAAATTCCACACCGAACAGAATAGATAAATTTTATTCAGAAACACAAACACACAGCAAAGTGCAGAAGTGCTAAGTTGTCTCATACATTCTGATAAAGCAAACCTATTTTTATAAAGTATATTGTTAGACCAAATTCTAGAGACAGGCATCACTAATCTAACTTCTTATACAGTTTTGCTTCTATCAGAACTGGAGAAAGAGCCTTTGCTAGCATTTTTTTAATTAACAGTATGTACGACCCAGTCATCCTGTCTCACTGGTAGATCTAACAAGCTGAAGTGGTCCCACCAGACAGAATGGTGAAATGCATGTGAAGAGGAATTTCCTAAATGAACTCTTACAGGACTTTTCTCAAGAAATTAGCATACAAAAGATAGCACTTTTTCATACTTCGTGTAACAAGGGGCTCTTCGATGCTTGCGCCAGCCATCCTTCCTGGCTCTGGAATTCTATCTGAAAATGAAACACACATACTCTCATGCAGCTAGACATCCAAAGGTATAAGTGTTATTTTCTATTATCATCAACTTTGATACAGAATATCGTCATAGGAAACTCTGGCAACTTTACAAAAAAATGTTTCCATGCAACTATATGGGGTAAGAGCTTTGCATTACTGAAGGTTAGATTCCAGACAACTTCCAACCTGGCTACAGTGAATGAAGTAACAGAAACACCAGAGTCCACATGTTTTATCAGGATCCCTGGTCTGTTGGAACATTCAGTCAACTACGTAGGTAAACAACTTCTAATATGTAAAGCAAATTGGTGTTACATATGAGACTTGGTGGGTTAAGTTTATGAATGGACAGATTACCTGAAAATGCTGCCTAATTAAAATAGAATCATAGAATAGTTAGGGTTGGAAAGGACCTGAAGATCTAGTTCCAACACCCCTGCCATGGGCAGGGACACCTCACACTAAACTCAAGGCTATGTCCAACCTGGCCTTGAACACCGCTAGCAATGGAGCATTCACAACTTCCCTGGGCAACCCATTCCAGTGCCTTCACCACCATCACAGTAAAGAATTTCTTCCTCATATCCAATCTAAACTTCCCCTGTTGAAGTCTGAATCCATTACCCCTTGCCCTCTCACTACAGTCCCTAATGAAGAGTCCCTCCCCAGCATCCCTATAGGCCCCCTTCAGATACTGGAAGG
>JAOEHY010010660.1:0-23138 GCA_025447955.1 Psilopsiagon aurifrons | reverse complement strand
CTTCCCTCTCCTTCCCTTCCCTTCCTTTCCTTTCCCCTTTCCTTGCTCACAATGGCTTTGCCTGCCAGGCATGGATTTTCCAGGGTCATTGGTAGAACTTTTCATGTACAATATGCACAATTGCTTTTTCTAGAACTTCACCATAAGCAATATATTTCCATTTTTCCTCTGATACATCTACAAGACCAGTCTGAGCTTCTGAAGTACTCTTGACTTTACAAGTGCATGCTCAGTTTAAAATCAAGGCTTTAACTGCATTTATTTATCCTTAAACATAGGGATAAAATGAACATGCATGTGTGACAGCAAGCTGTCTTTTGATCCTTGAGCTGGGGCCTGATTCTGCCGTGTTTTGCTTTCATAAACCCAAGGGCAAATATTCCACTGAACCAGACCTCCTGATCTGTTTGTTTTTATATGGCCTCTGCATTTGCCCTATGACAAATCTTAATGAAGGGATAGGGATGCAAAATTATATAAAAAAGTAATGTACATTTTACTTTAAAATCCTGCATATGCAAAACAGGTGTATCTTGCATATTTGGGAGCCTGCTTGCCAAGTAATGAGCATTGCCTACTCATTCTGTCATAAAGCACATTCCGTCATAAGGCACATCCTACAAGACTGTGCTCCATGCAATTTTTCAACCAGGAAATCCAAAGTGCCAAACTACAATTTAGAATATGATGCTGCTCTTGTTTAATCTATTGTTTGACTCAGTCAAATGCAAAATACTTCTCCTGAGACCAATATTCTTCATAAAAACCAGACTTAACTGTGAAAGCAAATGACAGAACTAGTTTCGATTCAGCACTGCAATAAAGTGAACAGATGTAAATTAATGGTTAATTGGAACAAAATGGAGCAGTATTTCAAAAGTATTATTTTTTGAACTTTTCAATCCACAAAAATGCCCTCTTTTTGCTGTGGGTTTTTGTTGTTTTGGGTTTGTTGTTTTGTTTTGGTTTTTTTTCTCCTACCTTTCAGGAAAATAGTTCTGAAAACTGAGTGAGAACTGCACTTCATTCTGAGTTCTGATTTTCATCCTTTACTAATAAAGGCAGGTCGTATGCAGGAGTTTTCTCTCACTTGCCTTCCTCATCCATCATTAACTGTAGGAAATGTGGAAGTAAATCATAACTCAAATATCGCATTCATTAATCACAGGCTATGTTTTAATTGGGAACATATTTTGACACCTTAAGAAAGAGATGGATCAACGAACTATCAGAACTATGGCTGAAAGCTACAGATCAAGAGCACTTTGGCCCAGTAATTTCAGGATTTCACACACTGAGATGTCTTACCTTCATTAGAATTGTTCTCAATTTTCCCTCCTTCAAATGGAATAGAAAGATAAATGGAAAATGACTGCATATTTAACAGAAAAATAAAAGTTATGAGAAGAATGAAAAGTGAGACTATGCAAATATGTTTCTCTACAAGATTTGTCATTAAAGTTTTCACTAAAGAGTTATTTTTTATTGTTCTGAGTTATTATGATTCTTTTGTAGACAAAATCCAGTAAGTAAAATGTAAAAGGGAATTTCAGCTTTCTTTCTGTGTAAAACAGAATGTAACTTTAACTACCAATGCATCCATAATTTTTTTAAGGATGCAGACCCCACAGTTGCATCCACACAGTCTCTTTGCCTTCCTCACAGACTAATGGGAAAGCTGAATAACAGATTGATTCTCTTTGCCATCACAGATCTTGCCCTGAATCGGCTGTGGATTGTTTTGATAAAAATGTCCAACTTAAGAACAGTGTTTATTATCTAGTTCATTTTCTTAGGATGAATTTTTATTGATTTATAGATTTCCTACTTGAACTTACAGCAAAGACATAGACCATCTTATGACTTGAAGGAGTATTATTAAGGCTGTGAAGTAAAATATTCCAAAATGAGACAAACCTTCTACATTTCTGTTTTACTTGGATCATCTTTTGTCTCCTGGGAGCCTAGTAAGAAGGCAACTTAAATATAGCATTGACCTAAATATCATTGATATGCATAGGATAAATTATATTTTAACTAAAGATATAACAAATGTCCAAGCTTAATAATTTGCAAAAAATCTTGAGGTTTGCCAGTAAAATTCAGCTGGAAAGAGTGGACTTCTTTCCTTATCTAATAGCTGTGAGATGTTCATTATTTATATTCCAAAAAAGCGTTTGTAATATCGTATGGGTCTCTGAGCCTTGTGCTAGAGTGCACAATCTTATTAGCAGATACGGTCTACTGGTCTACATCCAAACAGTTTAGCCTTTAATTTAAGGGCTGGTAGAATAAATATAATAATAACGAAAAAAAAACAAAAACAAATGAAATGACTTAGAATGACACGGGACATGGTTTAGTGGTGTACTAGGTTAATGTTTGACTCCATGATCTTAAATGTCTTTTCCAACCTAAACAGTTCTATGACTGAATGATTCTACGATAAAGAACTAGAAGATTTTACAAGTTCACAACACTAGATCAAATCTATATTTAGTGGGACTCTCTTCAAGGGCTACAGAAACGGAAGATATGAACTCAGTAGGTGGCACTATTCCCTCAAAAGCAAAATGAATCTTTATCTTGGACAGGTATCTGGGGTGCTGAGGTAGTAAAACTTTTCTGTTGATGATCTGCAAAATTCTGCATCTACTCACTGTGGTGATTAAAGATATTGTGCTTTATGAAAAGACAGATAACTTTACCTTGCAAAGTAAATAACAAAGCAGGGGAAGAATATTATGCAATTTTGTTCTTTTAGTACATACGGTATTCCTTCTCATTTTTAATGTTGAAAAGATTATCTCTAGCAAGATTTACACAAAATTCACGATTTGTACAATGTAATACAAACTTAAAATGCTATCTCTGTGGAACCTAATTTCATAAGTGTTTTTAAAACCCGCTAAAGCTCTCTTAGGCTAATACACCTTCAGATGAAGAGAGCTATGACAGATCTTCAATTTCCTTAGAAAATGAAGTAATAAGTAATTAAACTAGACAGATGATTTCAGTAGTTAAACTTTTATTTAAAGCTTACAAACAACTCAGGAAAGAATTCCCAGAAAACGTTTTCTGTAGTGAAAATGTAAACGCTGCTTTTTCTGACTACAGCATCTGCATATCATTGATCACCTCAGAAGAGACTAACATTCCTAATTTGGCAGGTTAGTTCTTTGAAGTGCTTTTAGGAAAATAAAGATACATGATAGTAAAAGCAACATTGGAATGCTGGATCCCTTAATTGCAGTTGTTTATTTTTCCATTTTGTAATCCAAACGTTCAGGCACTTTACAGCTTACATGCAGATTTTGCTTGTAAAATAAACCATCACATGTGTAGCCTATCACGCTGAAAGTGAATGAAGGTTTATGGTAACTTTGAGGGTCTTTTATGACATAGAGAAAAGCCCCCAACTACCCTGGTGTTACAGATTGTTAACAGTCGCTATTTGAATTCTTCTTAATGGATAACACCCAATAACTACTTTGCTTTCCACTGTGCCTGCAATCCAATATCTGTAAGAAATCTTAAAACTAAGAGTCAGCTTAAAATCTTTACTAAAATATTAAAGAAGAGAATGAATAATAAAGCATTTAGTGCTTCTAAAAACCATATGCCCTTTTTCTTAATGTTCTAAAGTTCAAGCTATCCCCAGTTTACAATAACATTAACTGCTTGAGCTCAAATTTGGCTAAACTGTATAAAGAAAGCAAAAAATGAATATCCACAGTAACAAGAGTGATGGTGACCATTTCAGCAATGGTTTCAACTTCAGGTCTGAGAAAACGATGTCATGTTTCTGCATATATCAAGTCCATTACATTCATGGATTAGTATTTTTTTTATGACACATTTGAAAATGTGTCAGATCACACATTATTAGAAATGTGATTAGAAATGAAAAATTAGAAAATTTTTCAAATCTGGCCTACCATCTTCCCTTTCTGGGTTTAATGTTTGCTAAAGAAACATATAAATTTCATAGCAATGAAATGAGACAAAACTTAAAAATGCAATTGATTCTTAGCTTTAATATTAGGTTTCTGAGCATTAGGAAGTTTTGTGGGGAAAAAAAGTTAATAATTTTACAGTTGAAAGGGCAAATTTGCAATCAATTGTAATCTTCCAAATCCAGGAGAAGCCACTCTTCTCACAGAGCTTAGAAATACATAAACTGCTTTAAAGTCCTTAGTTATGCACTGTTTAAAGTACTGAGGATTGGTCTGGTTTGAAATTGTAGAATCGTAGAACCATAGAATCACAGAATAGTTAGGATTGGAAAGGACATTAAGATCAACAAGTTCCAACTCCCCTGCCATGGGCAGGGATATCTCACACTAAATCATGTCACCCAAGGCTTTGTCCAACCTGACCTTGAACACCACCAGGGATGGAGCATTCACAACTTCCCTGGACAACCCATTCCAGTGCCTCACCACCCTTACAACAAAGAACTCCTTCCTTGCATCCAATCTAAAGTTCCCCTGTTTAAGTTTGAACCCATTACCCCTTGTCCTATAGCTACAGTCCCTAAAGAAGTGTGTCTCCCCAGCATCCTTATAGGTCCAGAAAAGCTTTGTAAAATGAAGCAAAATTAAGTAATATATATAAAAAATATAAGTTTGAGGCACAAGATAGTCAATATTTTATCATCACACTCATGTTTATGTATTACTCTCACTGTTAAATAAATTATTTCTCATCTTATTCTCTTTCTTTACTTATCTCTCCAGCTATCTCTGTGATAAGTTATTTTTTTTACTTTCTTACTGTCATGTATCTCCTTGCACCTCAGAGTAATGCTTGTTGCCTTTCTCTCAAAATGCCTGTGCAATTTTTTTCATAACAGTGATGGGATCACCTGTGGTTGCCGAGGGATATTGGATACTGAGGGAGGTGGTGAAAGTGCTCAGGAAGCCATTTTCCATCACTTGTCACCACTCCTGGCAGACAAGGGAGGTCCCATTTGGCTGGAAGTTGGCATATGTCCCATCTAAAAGAACATCAGGAGGAAGATTTTGGGAAGCTACAGGCCTGTCAGTATGACCTTGGTGCCAGGGAAGGTTATGGAGCAGATCATTTTGCGTGCCATCATAAGACACATACAACTAGGTGATCAGGCCCAGTGAGCATGAGTTTATGAAAGGCAGGTCCTCCTTGATTGAAGTGATCTCCTCCTATCACAAGGTGACCTGGCTGAGGCTGTTGTCTACCAAGATTTTATCAAAGATTTTGGCACTGTTTCCCACAGCATTCTCTTGAAGAAGCTGGCTGCTCACAGCTTAGATGAATGTACCCTTTGCTGGGTAAAAAATCTGGATGAATGCATGGTGAACAGATCTCAATCCGGTTGGCAGATGATTGAAGTGGTGATCCCAAAGGCTCTGTGTTGGAGCCAGTTCTGTTTGGTCTTTTTATCAACGATCTGGATGAGCAGATTGAGAGCACCCTCAGTAAGTTTGCAGATGACATCAAGTTCAGTGGAAGTGCTGATCTGCTTGAGGGTAGAAAAGCTCTGCAGAGGGATTTAGACAGGCTGGATCAATGGACCCAGGAAAATTGTATGAGGTCACAATAACCCTTACAATTCAGTTCTATAGGCTTGGAGAAGAGTGGCTGGGAAGCTGCTCAGTGGAAAAGGACCTGGGGGTGTTGGTCAACAGCCCGACGAATATGAGCCAGTGTGTGCCCGAGTGGGCAAGAAAGGCACTCCCAGAAGTAAAGATGCTGAAGTACTGAAGTGTGTCCAGAGAAGGGCAATGAAGCTGGTGAAGGATCTAGGGCACAAACTTTCTGAGGAGCATCTGAGGGAAAATGGGATTGTTCAGTCAGGGGAAAAGGATGCCCCGGGGAGTCCTTATTGCCCTCTACAAATATCTGAAAGGAGGTTACAATGAGGCGAGGTTCGATATCTTCTCTCAAGTAACAAGCAATAGGACAAGAGAAAATAGCCTCAGGTTGCTCCTAAGTTGCTCCTTATCCTGGGTATTTAGCTACTGCATCATCCCTCACAAAATTGTCTTATGTCCCACTGGGAAAACTGAAAGCTTTGTAAATAAAAGAAATTCCTATGCTGGCACAAAGGTACTCAGCAATTGAGTCCTCTTTTTTGGTTCCTGAGGAATGGCCTTGGCTGAGGAGAAAACTGGTCTCAGTCTAAAGATTATATTCCAAGCAGTAACTGAAAGTAAGTGCAGGCTCAAAAAGTGTTCAATGTAGAGTATTAGTTTGAAGCTCAGTGCTTCCTATTGCAATTCCTTTACATTAAATGATTCCACGAACTTGAAAAGGAAACCAGCTGATATTTTAACAAAGTATAAAAGAAATGTGTTGGGTTTTTTTTTTTGGTTTTTTTTTTTTTTTTTACAGCTCGTTTCACAGCATTAAATAAAATTTACATCGGACTTCCAGAACTTGTTAAATACAAACATTGACCTACTAAGGAGATGCAGACTATTGCACAATCCCCTTGTTTTTGCAGATTCTTTGAATCTCATTGCTAAATAATTATTCTGAGACTTCTCCGTCAAAACAGAAGTAGCTTTGCTTTTATTCATGGCTGCATAGGACTTTAAATAGAAGATTTCTTAATTTTTCTAAGTTTAGACCATACATATTGTAAGAGCTGATAATCTCTTGGGCTGTAAATCATAGCCATACCATATGCCTCAGAAAATATTTTAAAACTTTATATTGATAAAAAATCAGGAGGAAACTACTCCAGTTAAATATATTACCTTGTTGAAAACACGCATCTCATTTTCTGACAAAGGATAAAGGTCTTTGCTAAAGCCTTTGCTAAATTTATGCACTGATTGTTACAAATAACATGTGTAATTCCATATGTTGTGCTTCATAAAATTTATGCAAACTACCCATCATAGCAGACAGTGGAAATTGTCAGAATGAAATGCATCGTGAATGGAGTCCAGTGTTGGGAGACAGTTCAAAGAAATTTTATTTAAGCAAATTGGAATGGGTGATTTCCTTGTAGTTTAATACTAATTATTAGGCGTATGCCAAGTTGCTCAGGAAAACTTATGGAACTTTTGAAATGAGGTAACACAAATACCAAACTCTTCTGCTTTGGAAAGTTTAGTAGCAAGAAAATATTTCTTTTACATGCTGAACCTTTCTTTAAAACCTCTTTGCACATAATTACTCTTTCCCCAGAGGCAGAGACTTTTAGTGTTGCTAAATTTAAACACTATATTTGGCCTGTTAACAAAAAAGAAAAAAGTCTATCAAATGTCCTCATCATTAAACATCTTAATAAATCTTATGCAATCACATACTTCAAAGACTTAATTCCAAGTACAAGAATGAAAAGCTGCAGCAGTTGGATAAAGAGAAGAAAACCTAAGAAATCTTTTTCTCATCTAGGTCATTATGATCCACAACTGAATTTATATCTAGGTGATATTTAACACTTTTAAATAATAATTCATACTCAAGCATACCATAATAATTAGCAAATTTCCAAAACAGCCTTTTAAGGGAAAAATTCCATAGCAACATTTTCATTTCTCTGCTATGGTGATGGGAGAATGGACATGATTTATGCAGTACCACATAAGGAGCAATGACAAAGCTGTATTTAGAAGTACTGAATCAGATTCTCCACTCCATCAACATGTTTGAATTCCCTAAAACTTAAGAGTATATCAGACCAGTATCTGCTTCTCAGGTTTTTGTAGGATCCAGAAGACATATTTCCACTTTTGAAGTGTCTGCATGCCTTTTCTAGAGTGACTAGAAAAAAACCTGTAGCAATTTCAAAAGCAGTTTTGGAATTGTACCACCTGATCAAAGAAGATCAATGAGGTCAGAGATGTTTGTTTAATGCATGAGGGAATCACTATTAACCAAGAGGCAAAATCCTCCCGTTCCCACCCCCACTCCCAAAATGTGTGCATCCATTCAGCTTGAATTGCATGATTTCAGTGCTACATCTCACATGAGTTGGATATTTCAAACATTTATGAACACTGGAAAATATTTAGGAACACAAAAGAAGCTTTAAATAAGTTGTTTCTTTACAGCTATAGAAACTGTTACATCTCAGGAGCTCTCATATCTTAATTCAAAAGTGTGAGGGACTTGTGGGTCTGTGGATGGGCAGGGGAAAAGGTGGAGGGGAATTGAAAACTATGTTCAATAAATCAGTAAGTAAAGCTTCTGATCTTAATTAGTGGACCCCTCACATCTAGCTGTGAATGCCTGTAGTTGAACACACGAAGCCCAAGTTATAGTAGTCTCCTTTTATAGTCTGTAGAGGGAAATAGTAGCTGGCAGTCCAATTCAAATCAGTCAGAAGAACTACCTTTCTGAATGTGTCTTTTTTCTCTCCATTGGTCACTGAAGGCATACATAATACTTAGCTCAGACTAAAGCATCTAACTTCTTGATGCACAAGTTAAATCCAGGGCAGGTAAAACACTACTCTTAACTGTTCATAGATTTTTCTATACCCTATTTGCTTCCTGAGGTGAATTATTCTGTCTGTGACAGTTACCCAGCAACCGTTAGCAATAAATCTGTTTTAAATCTGTAGTAGAACCATGAAAGAATGAGTAACATCTGAAACAGCTTGCAAACATACCTTAAGAAACCTTTTTCATATAGCCTTCAGATATCAGGTACTTTCAACACAAGAGTATTTCAGTGGAGGAGTCTGTATGGTACTTTGATAGGAAGATATTGGCTCACCCTCTTTTCTCACATGAAGAGCTAAAATTCAGCAATCTCGAATGTTTTCCAAATACAGTTTACAGGGTTTGGATTTGTGCTATTAAGTAATCGTTTCTCATGATGAAGTAATTCCAGCATGAGTAGATAGCATTACTTTCTCTTTCCCAATACATTATTTGATTAATGAAAAACTTTTTTGTGATAGCTTTACAGAATATGTTTTAATGGAAAGAATATGAAACCCTACCATTATTTCTATACTTTCATTATGCATCATATTTTCTAATTATGAAACACATTGTGTGATAATAAGGGCAGGCATACTCCTCTGAAGTAAATAGTACTGATTCACCTCTGCATAGAATTTGGCCTCACAGCTCTGTAAATCACACTGAGTAAAACCACGCTGCTTGATGTGATAACGCAGTTCCCTCTTAGTAGTTACATTGTCTTTAACGTAGATGTTCCTGCTCCTAGAATTTAATACCAGCTCCAGTTTGCTCTCTGATTTATTTAGGCCTTCCAGATGTAATGCAGCGCAGCCTAACTGCAAGCACACACATGTCTGATAGTATATAAAAGACATTTTATTAAGTCATATAATGTTTGTGGGCAAGCAACCCAGTCTCTTTAAGAGCTTTGTACCTGATAATTCACAGTCAGTGCACATGCAACATCTGCTTCTATAAAGATTTTATATTTCATTCATACAGAGTTTGGATCTCAATGTTCCTAAGAGAAGTTAAAAGTAGAGAAATAGAAAACTGCTTAAGTGCAGAAAATAAAAGCATGAGGGTTTTACAAATAACAGATATTTGGTTGTGAACTTAACACAGATAGGTCTTAATTAGACCAGGCAGAATTACAAGGCTGAAGTAAACCTTGCGTAGAATTCTTATGTGAAAGACAGAAACATCAGGATTCTAACGTTGATCCAAATTTTCCTATTCAGGGAAAAACAGCAGCTCTGTAGTCTGAGTTCGATAAAATTCAAGAAGACAATATTCAGAAGGCAAAAAGGCTACTTTGGTGGCATGTTAATTCTTTAACTTGGGGTGAAAGTGTAGTGGCAGAATGTTTCTAAGTTTCTCTCTTTATGTATTCCTTGAGGTTTTCCTACTTGTGAAGAGAAAGATTCTTTTTCCTGTGGGCATGCATCTTGCTAACTGGATTTCCGATGAGCCATACCCATGATCCAGGCCTCTACAAGGGTGCTGGAGGTCCCCTTGGGCCCCAGCAAGAAGGAAGTGGAACAGCTAAAACAGCAAGTAAACAGGGCGTTGTGGCTTGAGACCCAGATCTGGGCTGTATTGGACATAAATGCGAAGGGCAAGTCAGAATCTGCAAAAGGGCGCGTGGACAGTGCATGCAACCAATTACAATTTGCCTGATCATGTAAAGGGGAGGAGTTTTGTTATACAAGGCAAACTTTGCAAGCAATAAACGGCTTCTGCTTGATTCATTTTGAATTGCGTGGAGTCTGTAATTTCTTCCTGCATTTTCCTTTATTTGAAGTTTTTCATTGCTGTAAAAGGGAAAAAAGTCAGAATAGAGGCCTTGTGCCTATACATTGTTTACCAAGACTGTTTTTGCCACATTCATATGGCTGAAAATGTCTCTGCTAAGCATGTAAACTGGGAACTTTCTCCCATAAAGACTGCTTGATAACATGATGATCGATGCATCATAAACTACATGAATTTCACAAGCACCAGTCTGAATAGCAGGATAAGGTATAAGAATCAAGAAAGTGGGGCAAATATTTCCTTCCAGGACAGCTGCTCTCACTTTGCTCTTTCCCAAAAAGTGTATCAGAGGGTTAGACAAATGAGAATATCAAGTTCTATAGAACAGTTACTACTTTCAAGTCCCTGCTTCCTGGGTTTTCTATTTCATTTTCTTCTAATTCTAGGTAAAGACTGATATAAAACTCCCTATCTGTGAAGTAAAAGTCAAATTAACTTCCAGTGATTCCATTCACATAGTGAAATGGAAAATCATGAAAGCTAAAGACCTTGTGCTAGGTTCAGCAGTAGAAGTAATTTTTCTCCTTCTTAGTAGCTGGTGCAGTGCGGTGTTTTTGATTCTCAGTCTGAGAACAATGCTGATAACACTGATGTTTTTAGTTGTTGCTCAGTAATGTTTAGTCTGACCAAGGACTTCCTGAGTTTCATGCTCTGCCAGGATGGAGGGGAAGCTGGGAGGAAGCAGAGACAGGACACTTGACCCAAACTAGCCAAAGAGATATTCCATACCAGAGCACATCATGCCCACTATATTAACTGGGGGCAGTTACCAGGAAGGCCAAGATCGCTGCTTGGGTCTGGCGGGGTATTGGTCAGTGGGTGGTGAGTGGTTGTATTATCTTCCTTTGTTATTTCCCTTATCATTATTATTACTGGTGGTAGCAGTAGTGGTTTCATGTAAGTCAGGTTCCTTTTCGAATTGCATTTCTTCATCAGTCCCACTTTTGACAAGTGTTTGCAAAACAAGACTGCCATATAGTAGTGACAGCCTGTATTTTAAGCATCCCTGGGCTCTGTATAAGCAATATGTGGTTGTTGATAAAGTGAAATGTCAGCAGAATCATTATCAGTGACTAACTAAAAAACAGAATACAACAACCTATGATGTTTTGTGACCTTACACGTGAGAAGCCAAATGGATTTGGTTCAAGCTATCTCTTGTTTGTATCTATGTTTCTACTGCTATGACTTCCAAAGTTAGTGTTGACTACATGTTTTCTGTTTTATCAATGGTTTAGTCTCTTGATATTTAAACACTAGTCTGCAATTATTTTGGCTAGCACTGTAGGGTAAGTTATTTGACATTCTAAACCAGAATTTCACCAGAACATGTGGACTGGAGTTTTCAGAAAGTATTCTAGGATTTCTGGTAAAAAAAAAAAAAAAAAGGCAGAAAAGTCAGGACAAATTGTTTCTATCTTTCATCCAAAATGCAGCAAATTGAGATCATCAACTAGTTTAAATCAGTAGAACCCTACTGAATTCATTGAAGCTTTTCTGATTCACATCTGTAAGCAATCTGCTTAATCATGTTGTCCCATGCAATATTTAAATTATGCTTTTCTATCCTCCTTAGTTGGATTGAAATGGCTTTCTTGTTCCACAGAAATGTTAATGCATTTAGAAATGTCCCATTCCATGTTAGGTCATGCTTAAAACTGGCCTTGTATGTATAATGTCTTTGGTTCAGATACAAGCGGGAAGCAAAACTGATTTTTGTGGCACTTTCAGACAATCAAAGTGTGGTTTTTTTGGTTGCATGAAATGTTTTCTTTAACTTGTTGAAGAACAAATTGTTCTGTTCAGTTATAAGACATTTTAGATAAATGTAAAAGAAAGCAAATGAAATGTCTTAAGACATTAGAGGGTTATATTCCCTGTCCAACTCTGGCAGACAGAATGAGGAGAAAGATTCATATGTCCTGCCTCCACCACAGGGTAATCCAAGTTATTTTCTATGATTGGTGATATCCAGCTTAACAAAGTTTTATAGAACCATAAAATGGCTTCAGAGTTTCACTGCTTTCCTCCCTTATTCCTCAAACACTTCCTAACAAAAAGCAGAATTGAATTTTATCCCATACCCCAAGACAGCATAGGAACAGTAGGTTCCTACATCTGTTGAGTTCCCGAGACCCTGGGCAACTTCCATATTAAAAAATAAGTTTGTTATAGAGCATATAAGACAATTTGGGATGATTCAGAGTTATCCTGCAATCTTTGAATTTCTGACTACTTACATTCTGTTACAATTATCTTCCAAAGAGAAGGGAATTGCTCGATAATTTGCAGAACTTGCCTGTGGCAGAGAGATTCAGGTTCAGGCCTTTGATGTAATGCTGTTTTTCTCTTTATACAAAGGAAAATAGTTCAGTTAAAAGATCCCTTTAAAATAATCAGCTTTATTAAAGTAGTCTGAGCACTTCATCATCATCTTAGACTTTATTGGATAAATATATTTAGTGATCTGCTAGAACTTCCATAATTTGGAATACGTGTTTTTTACAGTATTGGTACACATAGCTAAAACAGGAATTAGAATATCAATGCCATTTCTGCTCCACCAGACTACTTCAAAACCCTCTGTTATTTCCTACATATTGCATTAAATCAAAGTCTTGTGCAGCTGGAAACTCTTCAAGATCTTGTATGCTAGACAGTAACTGTCTGTCCTGCTTTTTCCAGCAGCAAAAATACTTGCCAAACTGGGATGGCAAGCTTTCAGATCCTGACTGCTACCCCTAAAGGACCAGTGAGCCTCATGCCTGTGCTCCCAGGGAGATGAATCTGTTGAAAAAATTGCAAAAATGATGGAATATTTTAGGGCAGCTATCAGCCATCCCAGAGCTGTCTCTTGATGTGACCTTATCGGTCAGCACTTCAAGATCCCAGGCGTGTTACATCTCATTGTCAGTGAGTTTTTAAGGTGTAAATCAATCCTTTGAGGTAAACAAAGTCCAGCAAACCAAGAAAAATAATGCTCTTTTTCAAAATCTAGTTAATGAAATCAAACTGTCTGTATAAGGTCCTTACTTTAGAAGAGTATAACAATTTGAATCAATGAATACATATATACGTGTGTGCGTATATGTATGTAAAGTATGTATATAGTTAAGCAACCAAACTAGGTGATTCAGAAAAAAAAAAACAGTGAAGTTTAGGATGCCCAGTTCTTATTGTTCCCTGATTCTCAAGCTGTTATCCCTTAATTCACTACAAAATTGTCCCGGAAAACAATGCTGAGCACACAGGGGGTTAAGATATGTTGCAGTGACTCCATCACAGCAGCCTGGCTTTCAGTGAGGCCACGTGGCCCTGTTCAAAACAGCAAAGAATTCCAGCTGACCACACCAAGATTGGCAGCAAATGAGCAACTTTCTGCTATAGCCATGACTTGATTGCAACAGGATGAGTATAAAGCTTTCAGAGAAATCTTCATTGAGTTATTGATTTCCCTTCTCTGTATTATGATAATATTTTGACTGAACTTCTCACAGGCACTCCTTTTCCCCAAAGTAATTTCATCAGAGTGCTGTGATATAATAGAATCATAGAGTGCCATAGGCAGGAACACCTTCCACTAGACCAGGTTGCTCCAAGCCCCGTCCAACTTGGCCTTGAACACTTGCAGGGATGCTGCAGCCGCACCTTCTCTAGGCAATCTGTTCCAGTGTCTCACCACCCTCACAGCAAAGAATTTCATATTAATCTAATCTAAGTCTATCCTATTTCAGTTTAAATCCATTCTCTCTTTCCCTATCATTATATTGATATTTATATTGGCATTTTATTTTAATATATATAGTCTCCTTTTTTGTTTTGTTTTTCTTTTCTCTGACAGGTGGGTGACTTGCCTGCTTAAAGAACTTTGTGAAACTGATCTAGTTTTAATGAAATCATAGAATCATTAAACAGTTTGTGTTGGAAGTGGACCTTTAAAAGTCATCTAGTACAACGCCTGCTGCCATAAGCAGGGATATCTTCAGCCAGATCTGGTTGCTCAGATCCCCACTCAACCTGACCCAGGGCTGGGACATCTACCACCTCTCAGGGCAACTCTCCGGGAAGCTCCAGTGCTTCACTGTTTGAGAAAGGTTTTATCTCTGAATCTTCATTTTCCTTTTTGCATCCTCACTCAATATCTGAAGTTTTTAAGTCACAACATGATGTGGATATTTTCTAAACAATAAACACAGGACGTATAGGCTAGTGCTGAGGAGGGAATGAAAAAGTGCTTTAGTAGTGGGGTTAGATTCCTAGTATTAAATTTTAGCTTTTAAATTCTAAGCTGGTTGTTTAGGCTTCCTGAAGAGTCAGTAGAGCAAAAGACGGACCCACTGTGGGGGGACTCATCCCCCATGCATCATGCTACTCCAGGCACTGTTTTCTAGGCAAGTATACCTTGATGTTTGATGAAGTATATAAAAATACACTTCATATTTTTAATGCTCATTACCCTCAAAAGAGGCTTATAGATTTTTTTCTATAAATCTTTCTATAATTCTTAAGTGAGTTTAGTAAAAAATTACAGTGAGTGATCAGCTTCTTCTGAGAATTTTACACATATCCATATTCTTAAACTGTGCTTTATAGCTAGAGCTGTCATATTATAAATAAGCTGATTTTGATTTGATTTTCGATATTTCATGAAATATAAACTTCTGAGAAGTTATTTAATCAGCAGCTGGAAGTCACATTATGTATATGTGTCTTTTCACACCTGTACACCGCTATACACTCTACCATGATACACATCTTACATTGACAGGAAAAGTCACCACTTTCATTTGATTCTAACTGCTCCCAAAATTTGGAAAAAAACAAACTACTGGTTGATTTCCTTAATGTCGTGATCCACTACTCCTGCTTCACACATGTGACGTAGAAAGCAACATCATTTAATACATACAGTAGATTTTCTTTGGTAATGTCCTCCAGACTGAGCTCAGGGAAATCATATTGTTTCCCAATGTGTTACAAGAGCTTTAAGTTTAAGACAACTTTAAGTTTACGAACACTTTGAATGTTCTAAGAATATAAGTACTGTAATAGAGTCATATTATCTATACCTTCTTACTGTGCTTACTTAATGATGTGATGCTTGAGGAGTGTGGTCCTTGGAGGAATTTGCTAATATATTTGTTTCCTGTTCTTTTGAAGTCTGACCTGCTTGAAATATCTGAAATTGAGTGGCGAAAACAATGGCTAATTTTAGCAGACCTGATAACTTTGTAACTTCAAAATAGCCGTAGTGTTCCATACTTGGAGATAGTAACACAGAAGTTGATTACATCCACACAGTGATGTCTTCACCTCTCTGCTATTTAGGACAAAAGGATAGTGATAAATGGGTTGTGAAAAGCAGTTATTTCACTGTAATAGGTCATTTAGACATCTTTAAGATGGGAAAAAAATGCAAATATGATTATTTCTCAGAAAACCAAGAACTAAAACCACCAAATTTTATCCACTCTGAGGCTTTCTCAGCTTTGGGAGAAATTAATTTTGACTTGGGCATTTTGAACTGCAATTTTTACATAAATATTTCATTCAACTTCTTTGCGGTGACATGGACAGTGGGATTGAGTGTGCCCTCAGCAAGTTTGCCGGTGACAGCAGGCTGCATGGTTTGGTTGATATGCTGGAGGGAAGGAATGCCATCCAGAGGACCTTGACATGCTTGTAAGGTGGGCCGATGGCAACCTGATGAAGTTTAACCATGCCAAGTGCAAGGTCCTACACCTGGGTGGGAACAATCCCAGGCACAGCTCCAGGTTGCGCAGAGAAGAGGTTGAGAGCAGCCCTGTTGAGAAGGACTTGGGGGTATTGGTCAATGAAAAAATGAATATGAGTCGGCTTCAGTGTGCGCTTGGAGCCCAGAAAGCCAACCGTATCCTGGGCTGCATCAAAAGGAGCATGACCAGGAGGTCAAGGGAGGTGATCCTAGGGATGCTGGGGAAAGGATACTTCATTAGGGACTGTAGTGAGAGGACAAGGGGTTATGGGTTCAAACTTAAACAGGGGAAGTTTAGATCAGATATGAAGGAGAAATTCTTTAGTGTAAGGGTGGTTAGGCACTGGAATGGGTTGTCCGGTGAAGTTATGAATGCTCCATCGCCGGTGGTGTTCAAGGCCAGGTTGGACATAGCCTTGGGTGGCATGGTTTAGTGGGAGGTTTCCCTGCCTATGGCAGGGGGGCTGGGACTATATGATCTTAAGATCTTTTCCAACCCTGACTGTTCTATGATTCTATGATTCTATCACTCCTATTTGAACATAGCTTAGAAAATTAAAGTAGGGTGATTTGCTGCCTGTTTTTCTGTCGTCCTGTAGTCTAAGACCCTTCTCCATCTTTTTCAAATTAAAATTTTACAGTACTATTATAACTCTTTGTTACTTTGGATATTCTTTGGTAACTAGCGTTGAAAATCAGATCACAGTGCTCAATGACTGAACTACATTTCTTATTTGCTATATGTGTTCTCTTTTAACTTATGTATTCTAAAAATTACATTTTAATATGGGCAAGGGAAGTAGAAATAAAATGAGAAGGTTTTAAACAATAAATTATTATATGTTGAAATATTTAGTTGTTGTTTCCTAATTTATATTTTCTTAGAGTTCTATCTATGACACACATAGCTCTTCCAGTTAAGCATAAACTCTAGCATCTCTGAAAATGTCATGGGGTCCCTCTCCTAGGGCAAACATGGAAAATGTACCAGGAAACTTGATTGTATTTAATTTTAAACATTTTAAAGTCAATTCCCATGATCAGTTTGTTCTGTTGGGGAAAGCCATTTAGGTTTCAGCACCTTATGACCTCCAGGGCAGAGCAGGTCTGCAAACTATAAGAAACTGAAGTATCCAGCGACTTGCCTGGTTAATTTGTCAAGGATGGAACCCAGGCACTTGTTTCTATTTCATAGCTTAATAGGAATGCACAGGAGTACAGTAGAAAGGAAAGCAGTACTTACATGAAATTTATCTGTAGTTTAACATGCCATGATAATTTCCTTACCATTCCTAAATATTTTTCACAAATAGAATCACAGAATCATAGGATCATAGAATCATAGGATCATAGAATCACAGTCATGTTCTGACACCCCTGCCAGGGGCAGGGACACCTTCCACCAGACCAGGCTGCTCCACACCCTGTCCAACCCAGCCTTAAACACTGACAGGGATGCGGCAGCCACAGCTTCTCTGGGCAACATGTACGAGCGCCTCATGGCCTTCACAGTAAAGAATTTCTTCCTGACATCTGGTCCAAATCTACCCTTTTTCAGTTCAAAGCCTATCACTACATTCCCTTGTTA
The DNA here is from genome assembly GCA_025447955.1 of Psilopsiagon aurifrons. Classification (NCBI taxonomy): domain Eukaryota; kingdom Metazoa; phylum Chordata; class Aves; order Psittaciformes; family Psittacidae; genus Psilopsiagon; species Psilopsiagon aurifrons. The sequence goes on along the minus strand of JAOEHY010010660.1, from coordinate 5,593 downwards.
GAAGTTTCTCTCCAGCTTTCTTGCAGGCCTACTTCAGTTACTGGAAGAATGCTATCAGGTGTCCCTGGAGCCTTCTCTTCTCCAAGCTGAACACTCCCAGCTCTCTCAGCCTGTCTTCATAGGAAAGGTACTCCAGCCCTCAGATAATCTTGGTGACCCTCCTCTGGACACACTCCAACAGGTCCACTTTCTTAAGTTTGGGGCCCAAGAAGTGAATGCAGTACTGCAGGTTGTGCTTCAGCAGAGTGGAGTAGAGGGAAAGAATCACCTTAACCTGCTGGTCATGCTGCTGGTGATGCAGCAAAGGATACAGTTGGCTTTCTGGGTTGCAAGTGCAGCACTGACTGACAGTTGATATTATGCTTCTTGTTAACAAAAAACCCCAAGTCCTTCTCCTCAGGTTTGATCTCAGCGCTGTTCTCTGCCCAGCCTTTGTGGTTGAGATTTCCCTAAACCAGGCACAGGACCTTGCACTTGGCCTTGCAGAACTTCATTAGGTTGACACTGGCTCACATCTCAAGCATGTCAAGGATTCTTTGGATGGCATGCCTTCCCTCCAGTGTATCAACTGAACCACACAGCTTGGTGTCATTGGCTAACTTGCTGAGGTTGCGCTCAGTCCCACTGTCTATGTCACCAACAAACATGTTAGACAGCATTAGACCCAGTATCATCTCATGAGGAGCACTACTCATCACTGGTTTCTGCTAGGACATTGAGTCATTGACCACAACTCTTGGATAGTGGCCATTCAGCTAATTCTTTACCTATTGAGTGGTCCGTTTGTCAGATCCTTGCCTTTCTAGTTGTAGGTCTCTGGAACTTCCTTTTCCCCTTTTTAAAATCAGTGTTATGTTTCCTCTTTTCTAGTTAGTGGAAACTTCATCGGACTACCATGACTTCTCAGATATGGTGGATAGAAGGCAGCCAACTCATCTGCCTGTTCCCTCAAGTAGTAGTATTAGAAGCATTAGTAGTATGATTAATACGATTAGAAATAGTTCCCTCAAGAAGTATCATATTTCCCATTCGCTAGGCATAATTCCCTCAGAAGTTTGTGACCCATGCTGAAAATTATAAACTAGTGAATACTCAACCCTTTTTAGTCTCTGTAGCTAGAAATGCATTCTTTATAAAAGCATCTTAGTAGGGGAGAAATGCTGGAATTTTCTACTGAAATGCTTTTATAGCAAACACGCTTTGAGCTGTTATAGATGAAAGACGTTTGGTAAATTACTTTATGTTACAAATATCTGAAATTGAGTGGGTGAGTGATTTAATTGCAGTTGTCAGACTGGTTTTAAAAGCATATTTTTTTTCTTTTTGTTCTGTTTTTCAGATCTGTGGAACAGTTGGAATCTGAACATAAAGAAAAGAAAGTGTCTGAATATACTAATCACAAAATGTAGCTTCTGGCTCAGCCAAGACATAATGTCAAGATGAAGTGCTGCATAATTTTCAAACACTCAGTCTGGCCAATAAATTCCATTTCTGAATAGCAGTACACCCTTTGTTCTGGTCCCTGCTATTTTCTGAATAGAATCAACCAATAATGGTGGTAGTGTGTTGCTTTCATATATACTTAAGTCTAACACAAATATTAAAATTTGTGAATGGCTTGGTCCTGTAACTTTGAGCTGAGCATCCTGTCCTGAGTTGCCAAATTCTATCAGCAATGAGGTCCATCAAACTCACTGCCTCCTGTTACATTGAAGCTTGCTGTTCTAGAAGAAAAGCATTTAGAGCAGCACTTAGAATGTGATTTGCTTAAACATGATTCTGTGTTGAAGTACACAAATCAATGCTTCTAGGTCATTAGTGGGCTAATGGTTTTAAACCTGCAGCATTCAGGGTTAGCTCCACAAGAAAGGCATTAGTTAGGAGATACTAGTGCTGACAGTGCCATTCTGCTAAGCATTTATATAAAAGTCATGCAGCTACAGAGAAATTTCCTCTAGCAAAATATGTCAGGTGCAGAAATTTCTGCACAAAGATATCTAGAATATAGCTAGGCACTTGTTTCGGTGTTTGAACTTCTCAAAGCCTTCTGCTGAACTCTGTCAGTTCTATACTGCATACAGTAATAACAAGTTTAATGGTTTAGAGGAAATTTTAGGCAATTTACCATGATAAGTCCTGTTCTGCTCCTTTTTCAGGGAATGTTGTAGTGTTTCAAAGAAAGAGGAGCAGCTGTAATGGGAGAATCTGTGAAAAAGCTCACACCAGCAGCACAGAATACCCTTCAGCTTGAGTTTCAGGCTTCTAGGATGTTAGAGTAGGTGAAGTGAATCTCTAGATGAAGTGTTGCGAAAAAATGATCTTCCACAAACTACTCAGACATGATGGCTACCAAAAAAAAAAAAAAAAGGAATTAGGTTAACATTTTCTTGTGAATTCATAATAAAAGAGGACTGTGCATGATGTCAGCAACTGCAGTTCTGGTCATGAGTGGTAACTCATTAACTGAGTAGTTAGTTAGGCAGTTTTTATCACCCATATCCTAAATGTCTTTCCTGACACCTTTGAAAATACTGGCCTTCTATCACAAATCTCCTAACACCTGTTTTGAAACACTGATATGAAAGCTCCCCAATGATTTTAATGGGATTTGGATCAGCCCCATGAATAATAGGGAAAAGCTGTTATTTCTTTCATATAGGTTATCACTTGGAAGCAAAAAATATTTCCTTCATGCACAGTGTGCTTGTATTGCTTGGTCTTTAGCCCTCCTTTAGATGATATTTTATTGTCTGACATCAAAGCAGAGTTCAGAAGAGAAACAAAACAAAATGGAAAAGCCCATAGGAAAACATTTATTGAAGCACAAAATAATCTCAGATTCACTTTTATTTCATCACACAGACTTGCATGTGCAGGAATGTGTGTATTGGCAAAGTCCTGAGCTGTCAGGTCTTTCCAAGTTTCACATAAAATGCCAAAGATACTTCAAGAAGCATCAGACACCTCCACAGCTTTAGGTATGATTGAACAGAGTTGGTTAAAATGTGTAGCGCTCAGAAGAGGCCATTGGTAGTTCTCCCAAAAGGGAAAACAGTTTATCTTGTTTCTCAGGGGTCTGCACCGAAGCTTTTTGAAGAGCATTTCCTGCCTTCAGTGACATCTGGGTTAAGCCTGCGTGAAACAGTTTAAACTATGCAAGAGCAGCTACAACAGATTCAGAACAAGCGTTTGAAACACCCTTATGGATGTGCCCTGCTGTCACTCCTAAAGTACAGTTATAACTCAACAGACATGGAAACTTCTCTTTAATATTAGATTGAAGATAGATAGAGATACCAAACCAGCTATGGTGATGTACTATTATAATTCTGAGTCTGTCATTTGAAAGACATGAAAAGTTATGCTAATTGGTAAGAAAAAGATGATAAATGAATGCAAAGATACAGAAATGAATGGTATCCCAGGAGGAGTTCCGATAAAAGGAAGAGAGAAAAAAAAAACATATTTCACTCAAATGCATGAGACAAGAATTCCGTCAGCACTTTATTTACAGTACTCTTTTTTTTTTTTAAAAAAAAAGCTTTTCTATTTTACACAGATTTAAAACAGGTCTTTCGGTACCATACTTCATAATACTACAGTTTAAGCAGAATCACAAACTGCTATAATGCCTTTCTCATGTCAGTGGCTATTCCTGATTCCTACCTGGACATTTTCTAAGGAAAAGTCCTACTTAATCTTATTTTATTTTTCATCAAGACATTTCAGAAATTTCTCTCCAGCTCTGAAAACGATTTGTTTATAATGGAAGGAACACATGGTCGGGTGGAGAAACTAAAGATCATTGAGCAATGATGCTGGCTTCCTTCCTCCCCTCTCTCCCCACACAGGTGGCTCTCTAATTCTGGACACTAACCTCGAAAGCCAAATTGTTCTGTGTAATGTGCCTATTGACACAGATTTAGGAGCTAGCAACTTTCTCACAAGCTGTTTGCCTGGGGGCAAACAGCTTTGCCTTCAAAGGTACCTGAGTGAGTATATACACAAAGCAGTCCTGCAAATAGTGAGAAAAGGAAATTAAATCCTTCTGGAAATACTCACTTCTGTCTTTGGCCATACACCTGAGCTGTTCCCTTGTGCAGTGCAGTTGCCACATTGCTGGGGAATGGTAATGCTGCGCTCAGTGCTGGGGCCTCTTGGCACTTGCACATGCATCAGCTTCCACTGACGTGAATTAACAGCTCTCCCTGGAGGAACAGGCAGGAGAGCTCAGCACACATCAACAGAGGATTCTCAGGATAAAACTAATGGCTGATGGTCCTGAGCCTGATACCACTGCTGAGACCTGAGGAAGCTTAGGGCCTGTAGGAAGACAGACTTTCATGCCCGGTGGGGGCAATTTCAGTCTTCATTAACTCAGAATTTTGTTTTCTTACTTACAGTTGCTTTATTAACTGTAAAATGTACAGGTGCTTGATGATACATTATTCATAAAGGATTATTTAAGATCTCAATCTGAACCTTCCCAAGGCATACAAATCTGGGCTCAACAGAGCAGATGTAGGTGTTAGCTTTCTGAGGCAGAGTAAGCAGCAATCACATCATTCTTTAGCCCCTCTGGGTCTTTCGAAACACTCATTTCTCTCGGTAGAAATAAAGTTATCTGTCTTTGCACCCTGTAGCCTTGTAAACAGTGCTGAGCTGCCTAACCCAGAGAGAGCATGTGCTTTCTCACTGCTTTGACCTCTTGAGTTTTTTGGATTTTCATATCATCTTTAACAAGGAGGTCAGTAAAGTGGTGTAGGTAAAAAAACATGTTAGATGTATCTAGATAAATAGGACCAAGGCAAAGGCAAGTGACCTCGTCTGGGAAAATATAACTTAATAAGCCTAATAATTACCAGAGTAAAGTACAATAATTACCTCGTACAGGGCCTTACAAAATCCTCTGTAAAGTAGGAATTCTTCCCCTCTTTTACTCCCCATGAAGGGTTTTTTCTTTTTTTTTTCTTTCTCCAAAATTATTTCTCATTTTTGTAGCTTACCTGATAAAACAGGTTTCACCTTCTGCTCTAGATCTGTTTCTCCTTTTGTCTATGCAGAGAATGGCTTTCAAGAACTGAAGATTTTGTATAGTATTTATGGAATTAGTTCTATACAAATCAAAGCAGTACAGTTTCAGGTGAGGAAAGGAACCTGGTAAAAAGAGATTATTAATAATATTTATTGAAACATTCATTCACAGCAAACATTCATTTACAGTGAAATGTTCAAGAATAATTATTGACAAACAAAGAAAAAGAATCCTTCTCAAAACCTCTGATTGTAGTATCAATGTCTTATGATCTACCCTGTATGCTCCTAAATGACAAAGATTTTTTATCATTAAATGTTAAAAGCTGGTAGACAAAAAAGTTCATGGCTGGACTACACACAGTGCAATTTTTTTGTGTCTGAATTTTCTCATGAATATGCTGGAATGTCTTATGCAATGGATACATGAAATTAACAGAAAAATTATAATCAAATAATATTATTAAATTTCACATTTATCTCTGTGGGGGGGGGGGGGGGGGGGGGGGGGGGGGGGGGGGGGGGGGGGGGGGGGGGGGGGGGGGGGGGGGGGGGGGGG
>JAOEHY010010659.1:0-18482 GCA_025447955.1 Psilopsiagon aurifrons | reverse complement strand
AACATCATTCCTCTCATATACTTTATTTTTTATTCTAGAAGAAATCAATTCAGCCTCCCTAATCCTGCATACTTTTTGCCCTTTTACTATCAAACAAGTTAATAATTTAAGTAATCTTATTGTTTCCCAGGGACAGGCATATGTTGCCTTAAGAAACATACTGAAAATGCATTTCACGCAGGAAATCACAAACCATCCATCATCAGAAAGCTGCTTGTAGCAACTGGATTCTATGAAATCTCAGGCTCATATCACAAGATCAGACTAGAGTTTGCGCAGCAGTCCAAGCAGAGCTTAAGGAAACTTTTCTCTATGCTTACGGATCGGTCCTTTGCTTCCTCTCATCTGCAATGGCCAGGTTTCTGCAACTTTTCACCAGGATGTTGAGGGCACCTGTTTTGTAGCTATAATTGATGTTGAGAAGGATTTCACCACTGACCTTCACGTTGCCATAGTCACCAGTTTCACTATATACACTCAGCATGCTGTTAATGCTAGTCTGGAGGACGACAGAAAAAGGACTTTGAGGCTAAAACAAATTACTCTTTTCAAGAACCTGCTTTTTTTCATATAGCAACAGCCTTGCAATATTATCACACTTGTTAGGACTTGCTGTGAAAACAGATATATCATAGAATAGAAATTTCACCATTTGATGTAAAAGGGAATAAGAACAAGAACTAATAAGTGTCTAGACAGTTGATGTTTTTCCATGCAGGAACTCAAACCCATTTATAAACATAACTAAATCTAAAGTACTACCATGTAATTCATGCATGAACTGAATAGCAGACAGGCTACATAAATTGTAAGCTCATATAAATTCCAAGCAGAAAAAAAAATCACATCTTTGGCTCAGCTGCTCACCTAATTTTTACTGAGTCTTTTAAGACAACCGCTGACATGACCATCAGAAAAAGTTCTAAGGAAGCTTCCCATATATGGAAACAGTATAAAACATGTTTGTCTAAAGTGACACCTACTTCTCATTAGCAATTCTAAAAGAATGAGCAAAATTCAATAGGCAGCCTTTCTGCAACTTCCCTAAAGCCAAAACGTTTAGCAATAAACTCACAGATTTTTTCCACTGCAAAGCAACGTATCATCTCAATCTCTTTTCAGTCGTACCATGCAGAGTATTGCTATGAGGATTTCCTCTTCCAGAAGATTACAATTAAGAAAGACCTAAGTATTTTTAAAGAAAACCAGAGCAATACTCACACTGCCAAAAGGCATTTCACAAATCTGGTGAATGCTTTCTTTTGAGTCATTGAGCAAAACTGCTCAAAAATATATGTAACTACCTAAATCCCAAGACACAGGAACCCCGCAAGACACACAGGTGTAGTCTTCAAAAAATAATGGGAAAAAAGGGGAAAAAAAAAAAAGAGGGAGAAACCTTAAAAGTAAGCTAAGCAGAGGACTCAGGAGAACTCACAGTATCACCATCTGTTTCAGGAACATTTAAATATGTCCATTTTCTGTCAGAGCTTTCTGGGGAGTTCTTTAATGAAGGCAGTACAAAAGAGTAAGAGGAAAAAGGCATTAGGTAGCTGCAATAAGAAAGAATAAGTGCAGTAATAAATCTTTACCTATACAGACAGCTGAAAGAAGTTTGTATTGTAAAGCTGTATCGAGAAAGAAGACAGTATCATCATATCACAGAAGTATTAAAAGTGCTTTCCCTATACTTCAAGTCACAAAGCAGACGCGGCTTTAACTAGAAGTTTAAAGCACATGCTAATTAAATAGAAATTAATTATCTGCTGCATCAAAACAAGTTATATTTTAGAACACCAACTCTGCAGATTTGGATTTGTACTGGATTGCTTTTGGATTTGTCCTCAGCTATGTCTGCATGAAGTCAGTCCTCTCTTAAACTAGTCAAAAGCTAAGCATTCATATTTTTGCCGGATTAGCACCCTTGTGAGAAATTGCAGTTTCTCTGTGGAGTTTGTAAGAACAAATGAAAAATGCACACTAATGTTGAAACAAGTCACTCTTCGGGGAAAAAACACAGTAAAAGAATACTGGGGGAATCATTTTTCCCCCTCTGCTTGCTAGGAAATTTCACCAGTGACCTCAAGGGAAACTGCATCTTGATCTACCTCCTGTATAAGCAGCTGAGAGGAAGGGAGACCACAGTCAAAGGGAGGAGCCACACAGAAAGAATTGGTTTGTGGCAAAACTCAGTTCTCCCAACACTTTGCCTAAGGGTCCTGCAACACAGAAAGCTGGAGGGATAAGCAGGCCTGTGTCAACATGACACAGACATGGAAAACAGAACAAGCAGTCATTACGCATAAAGTTAATTTTATACACCATGTAGGAATAAAAACCAGAAAAAAAAATGTTGTGGTTTCTGGGTTTTGGTCTTGTTTAGGCTTTGAGGGTTTTTGCCCTTTTTTTTGTGGGTTTTTTTGTTTGTTTGTTTGTTGGTTTGGTTTTGGTTTGGTTTTGGGGTTTTTTTGTGAGATTTTTTTATTGTTTCGTTTTGGTTTTTTTTGGTATTTCTGCTGGCCTTCTTTATCCTTAATTAAAAAAATAAAATAAAATAAAATAAAAATAAATAGGCTTGTCCTTTTAATCCTCTGTATAATTGCCTGAAATTCCATGAGCAGGACTGGTTAAAATTACTACAGAATTAGCAACACACATCAACAACTGTGTCATATTTCCTCCTATTCCTCAAACCTTGAGCTAAATTCCTGTCTTTATCATTTACGCATTTCTGTCTCTAGCATACGTGAAAATAGGCATACTTGGAAACTGTTAGTGAACTTAACCGTCCCAGTATGTGCTCCAGCTTGCCTAAACTATCCCTGTAACAGAAAAGCAAAAATTTGTGTGCCCCCTTCAGAAAAACAAAGTTGTGCCAACATGAGAAGATAAATGAGTTTTTCTCTACTGAATCCAAATGCTCTTTCTTGATCTTAGGTAATTAGGCAATGAGGGATAAATGATTGGGAAAACAAAACTAAACAACCAAAACCCAGAAATTTCTAAACAAATAGGTGACTTCTGACCCTAAAATTTGTGCAAACACAATTTCTGAATTCCTTTCAAACCACAAACAACACAAAATTAGTAGAAGTATTTTATATACTTCACTTTTTCCACCACAGATTCTCTTCTGTGGCATTTACACTGGACATTATATATGCCAAATGTAATGCTCTTACGAAATCTATTAATTTTCCAGTTTCATAAGTAGTAAACAAGCACCAAGTATGGATGATGTGGAGCCTTATTTTAGTACCTCACTAAGATTTATATTTGTTTTGCATCATATCTTACCGCTGCAGTAAGGCACTGGAACAATTCAGTATTACTGATAGGATAGGTCTTGACAACAACACATTAATATGTGTAGGACAGGAATCAGTGAAGGGTGCAGGGAAAACTAAATACACTGTTCATATATTAGCTTTGGGAAAACACAAAGTAAAATACCCTAATGCTGAGATACAGTTCCTGTTCAATGCAATTTCCATTTCCATTTTAGCTCCCTCATGTTACAGACAGATTTCAAATGACTTTACCCTTTGAGATATTTCTTCCTTTACCTCAAATGCTCATGTCAGAGTACCCATACTATACTCTAAATTCTCATATTCAAAAAAAAGAAAAAAAAACACAAAATCCAAAAAAACCTAAAGAAGACCCCCATGCAGTTAGAATCTACTGCCAATTAATAACACTGTTTCAGTATGACTTAATAGTACACAACAGTTTAGCAGATAAGTACGTGAAAGAAATCCATACAGTGCAGAAGGTTCAAAGGCTTACAACAAGCATGCTAAAAGCAAAAATAAGAGGGGGAACTTTAGTAACTAGTAACACACACTAAAGGGGAATAAAATAAGAACCTGCAAAATTCACTTGCTCTTGCAGGGAGAAGCAGTTTTGCCATTCGCAACCTTGCCACTAATGCAGCATGCAGTGACATTAAAAATCATGTCATGATGAAGACAGAGAAATGAGTGCACCAAGATGTGAAATCATCTCAAACCTACAGGACTGGAAAAGCTGTGCTCTGCTAAAGAAAAAGGTTAAAGGGAAATCTACAGCAAAGGATAAGACCCAATGCACAGGCAGAAGGCTGCCTACAGCACATAGAGGGAAAGCTCTCAAAATGCAGTCCACAATTAGTGGCCTAAATTGAGAAAGCACTTAAGCACCTGCAACCCTCATACAGAATAAATAAAAATAACTCTGCCTATAAAATCCATGTGACCAGCAAGCATTGGAGACAGTGTCAAATGAGAGAGTTATAGTCAACCTCAGATAAATGGGTCTAATTAGACCAGTGTCAACAGGCTACATTTGCTCAAGTTTGATTTGGTGTTAAGTGCCACACATCTGTTGTCTGTTTCTGTGAACTACATGTTCCAGACAGGAAAAGGGACTGGCCAGATCTAAGATAATAAAATGCAGTGTGTCAGCAATTTTCTCAGCACTTTCTCCTCCCCGGGTAAGCCAAGCCTGGGTTTGGCCAAATCCATTTCTTTGGGATCAAGAACTTAAGTAGGCATTCCCTGGGCCTAGGGGGAATGCTTGCATGGGGACTAGTGGGGATGCAGTCTAGAAAGGACAGCTCATTGATTAAGATCATGGACCAACTTTTCCTTTTTAGCATACAGACTCCTTATCTCTCTTCATCTTTCTTCATCCTCTTCAACCGTCTCATCTTCTATCTGGAGTTTTTCTGATACTCTATATGCTGACCAGAGCTATTCTTAGCCACAAGTCTTGCAGAAGACTGGCCAGAGTGGGCTCCATGACTTTCATGAAGATGCTATCAGTTGCCCACACCCTAAGTGTCAGATCCCAAAAATACTGCACACAGTCATAAACTAGACATGTTAAAGGCTAGTTTTATAATCTGATTTCTTTCTCAATGAATAATGGACTACATAATCAACTGCATAATGCTTGTTATATCCATTTTGTTGCATCTCAAGCAAACTGAAAAATGTACCCATTCTTTTAAAGCTAACATTGAGTTGCAACAGTTAGACAATTGCAAGACTTGGGCATCTGATTTACAGTATATAGCTTGTGGATATTGACAAGAAACAAAGGATGTATCAGAAAAGAACTGCAATTATTGCAGAAGTTAGAAAAGTCATCACCAAACAAAATCTCCAAGTACCTCCTTCCACACTGTAAAGAAAAATACTTTTCAGATGTGGGTGGCATAGTAATCATGTAATAAAAAACAGGAGAAGCTGGGCTGAGGGATGGACAATGATGTCATTGCGCAAACACACAGACAAGTATTTGAGTCCCAAGAGCCCAAACAACCAGAAGGTGGTTTGAGATGGAAGATCCCATCACAGCATTGTTCTCTTCATTTTAAGCAAATTAAGTGCTCCTCTGCAAAGCTGAGCAGTCACATACTGCAAACACCTATGTTTTGCCATCTCCAAAAATGTCAGCTTGGCAGTAACTTAAGCGTGTGAGGAAATCTGCTGATGAGTATGCAAAGTTGCTTTCTCTTTGATGTCCTGCACAGAACAGCATCAAAAATATAATAGAAAAACTATCTACATGCTAAAAGATGTTTCTCAAGTGCAGGATGAAAGGTGATCTGCTGCTAAGTAGCATGAAATTAAACTCCCTTTTGGAGGCACAGGGGTTATTTGTGGAAGAAAAAGCACATGTTATCTACTCAGGATCTTACTGTTGATAATCCACTTGTCAAATGTCCATGTTTTCTTAAAGAAATAGAAGCCACTATGTCACCAATATCTTCTTTTGTTTCATCCAGATAATCCTAAATGACAAACAGGCATTTTAGTCATCATGTTCTGCTATGTATTTGGTTAGCCTCTGCCACTTAAATTTTGTTTCATATATTTTCCAATTTTGGAAGACAGTGAAGAATACATTCAAAATTCTAATCTCTAGAGGAATTTCATATTACACTTTTCACGTCTTTGCACATCCACACAGCATAAGGGGAAAAGTTGCTTTTCTGGTTTTAGGGCTCAACTGCTTGGGAACTGAAAAACTTGAAATACACATTTCATATCTTACTCTGGAGATGCATACCTTTGCATAGCCAGCAAGTCTGCACATAAACAAAACCCACTTCCACAGCTACCAACAATCCCATGTGAAATACCTTATTCTACTTACTACTATTTGCATTCAGGAATTCAGGTTTCGAAATCTTAGAGGGAAGCTGTGAGAATTTTTCAAGTCTTAACAAAATAAATGACTGAATTAAGGTCCAATACCAGCGGCCCGGAGACCATTGAAACTGGTTTATCTAAAGACATTTGTAGCCAGATGCCAATGATTAATTTCTCAGTTACAGTTATATGCTTTTATGGGACACAATTTACATTACACTTGCACCCTTTCATGCTTTCTTTGGTTTCATGAACTACCATTAGCACAGATCCACTTTCTAACAGGCAGTGCTGAAAGCCCTGAGTTATTGTCAAACGACATGGGAAAAAGCTTGCTCTGCCATCATACATACTGAGTATATTTAAGGTACAAGCAAAATTCCAGTTGATGTGCATATTTTAAAAATAATTAAATCCCTGTATTACTTGAATAACTAAAAAAGATGTGGTAGATCAATAATTGCACAGCTTCATATGTATGCTTGAGTTTTAATGAACAAAACAGAACTGTAACATCTTCAGTTCAAATACAGAAAAAAAAAATCTTTAAATACATCAATAGAGTAAAATCTAAAAAGTAAATAAAAATCTAGTTGATGGTCCTAATAGGACTGTTCATCTTAAGTAAAAGTTACAGGAAAAAAAACCCAACAGACAATTATCATCCTATTAAGTGTAGCTTGGAAACTTCAAGCATTTCCTTAAACCTTATGGCAGGTACTTTGAAAGACTCTGCTTCTAGTTGTAGTGGAAGTCAAATGTTCAACTGCCTTATGTCTGCTTTAAAACCTTAAAAATCTCATATGGTAAGCTACCTCACTCTGTTGCTTTGTGGCTGTCATTCCCTTAATCTAAAGAGTGAAGTGCTGTATTTGAACTCAGGAGAGTTCTATGCTAATCACGAAAAACAGAGCAGAGAGGAAATGCTGATGGAGAGCTGAACTGTCACAGTTTATGTCAAGATCTGCAGAGCATTTTTAATTCATAAACATGCAACTAGCTGTTGCGTCTCTTCTCCTTTGCTCCAGTGACTGGCCTGAAACAAAAGCATCTGAAAGTGATGCAAACTTTTCTATTACTACTTTCCTACTATAACTGCATATTTAATAACGAGCAGAGGGAAATCAGAAAAAGCCACTATTCTATTTGGGACCAAATTTTACATACTGAATCGAATATTCCTCTTAGCTTCATGTTCTTACAATGAGCTTTCTTTGCTGATCCCTTCTTCTGTCTTATCTATTCAGGACACTGTTACCACCCCACAGAAAAAACAAGTCACATATATTTTATACTCTACGGAAAAAGTCCATGGAGACCCCGACACAACAGAGCAAACTATTTCAGGGAGACAGCTGAACCCCCAAAAGTAACACCCCCAAGACTCCTAAAGCAAAAACAAACCCCACCCCAACACATCCTTCACTTCTTTCCTCACTGACTTCAGAATTTGAATGGTGATGCAAGTTTAAAACTTGGTGCACAAATACACATTTTCTTTCTTGCCAATACCAGAATTCCTTCTTTCTGCTGTAACAAATGCAAAACTCCTTCCTTTCCATTGTTGTATACATTCTTGTGGACTTGCTACATTTTTACTGCTGAATAATTAAATACAAGGCAAAAAATCAACATCTTCAGACGGGGGTGTTTTAGGTCCAGACACTCAAATATTAAGATTCCTAATGTCAGCTAGCTATCCATTTTTCTCTGCAAGTAGATACCTGAAACTAAAAGAATGGTTAATGTCTAACCAATGCTCTTGATCCATTTTGCACTACAATGATTATGTTTCTTAGGAGGCGTTACAGAATTGCAACTACATCATTGGTTAGCGTTATTAGCTTATTAAAGTTAGAGCTAGTAGGACATTAACCTTATGGTCTCCTGTGGGGGTTATAAAATGCACATTAGCCAATTACTTCTAATAAAGCAGTTAAGCATGTAATGAACACTACTTGTTGAAGAACTCGACACACATCTCTCTAGATAAGGTGGCCACACTTGAACACAACACTAGATTTAACTGGTTCCCCATACGCCTTGACAAATACATACAACAGTATGTGGATTTCTGGAGGTTGTCCCTTTTCACTGTCTTCAGAAATGCTAAATTAGAGAAGAAAATATCCATTCAATTTTCCAGCTGATCTCTCTCTCTCTGTAGAACGGGCTTTCCTGATAAAGATGAGAGCAAAGTGGCTGAAAGCCTTTTCACACCCTATCAGCAGATGAATTTCAGTAATCTGCATATACTACTGATGTGTGGTATCTCCCACAGCACTGCTGCCAGCTCCCACTACCTATGAATAAGAGGCTGAAGGACCTCAGCTAGCTCCATTAGCTGGCCAGAAGAAAATGAGGTTTAACTTTCCTGAGGCTGCAGGAGCTGTTACCATCTTCATCATACATATATTTATATTTTGCATATATATATTTGTGTGTGTATATATAATATATATGTAATTTATATACATATATATTACATATATTATTTATATTACATATATATATTTGTATGTATATATTTTGCCTCTTATGTTGAGCACTAAATAAACTAAACTCCAGCAGGAATGCAACTTTTATCTTATAGCCCTGTATCCATAATGAATATAAGGCAAGACTCTGAAGGGCTCCTGTAAGTCAAACAACCCTAAAATTATGGTAACACTAAAGGTGATGAAAGCAATCAATTTATTTTCTAAGACACAGCAAGTGAGAATATGATATATTATGTATTTATTATTATAAGAGATCTACGAACCCCATTATGGATTAAATTTAAAGGGGAATTAGCACTCTCACAGACCTTGGAGCAATTAAATCAAGGTTATACCACAAGAGAGATCTACATTAGCAAAGAAGCTACAAAGTTGCTGCGAGGCAAGCCAAAAATTCATTCAGAGTCAGCAAGAAAGAAAAGGGAAAAAAAAAAAACCAAACCAACAAATCCCTCAGAATAAGAGGAAGACAAAAAACAAAGAACAGAAACCCAATCTGGATTTAGTGTCTCTGGTACCTGTCTCAGAAATCCTTAAGTTGTAACTACCCCACCATTTACAACTAGAGCAGAAAACGGATGAGAAGTTATTTAAAGTTTTCATTTTCTTATTTTATGCTTTTCTTCTGCAATATTTCCAGACTCTTAACCAACAGCACATCCTTTTTCTTTGTTGCAATTAAAAAATAAACCACTTATTTTTGAAGGTTTTCTTCCACAGGAATCTGACAAACAGGAATGGCCTTTTTTATTTCCTTAAAAATTAACCCAATCAAAGCAAAGCTGCAGGCAAATTCTCTGAGCACTTTCAATTCAAGAAACAGATGGGAATCCCAAATTCTTGTTTTCCACCAAGCCACAAGTATCAGAGACTACAAGAAGGGAAGACATCTCCCATGGCCAATGCTTTTCTGAAAAGAGAGGATGTCAGGGAAGGACTACGACAATAGACAAAGAGCATAAACCATAATGCAGAGGACTATGGGTTTTCTCTAAGTTATAAGCACAATTTCTGGAACTTCACAAAAGAGTATAATTAGATGATGCATTTTTTCAATAACTCTTTTTCCCCTCCTTGCATATTTAATAAGCTTGGAAATTCATAGCAATTATGCACATCTGCAACTCTGCTATCATCACACCTCACTTGGAGTACTGTGTACAGTTCTGGTGTCCTCATCATAAGAAGGACATGGAGCTTTGGAACAAGTCCAGAAGAGGGCCGCAAGGATGATCATGGGACTGGAGCATCTCCTGTATGAAGATAGGATGAGAAAGTTGGGGCTGTTCAGCCTGGAGAAGAGAAGGCTGCGTGGAGACCTCATTGCAACCTTCTAGTACCTGAAGGGGGCTTATAAGGATGCTGGGGGGAACTCTTCATGAGGGACTGTAGTGATAAGACAAGGGGGAATGGGTTCAAACTTAAACAGGAGAGGTTCAGATTAGATATAAGGAAGAAGTTCTTTACTGTAAAGGTGTTGAGGCACTGGAATGGGTTGCCCAAGGAAGCTGTGAATGATCCACCCCTGGCAGTGTTCAAGGCCAGGTTGGACAGAGCCTTAGGTGGCATGGTTTAGTGTGAGGTACTCCTGCCCGTGGCAGGGGGTTGGAATTAGATGATCTTAAGGTCCTTTCCAACCCTAACTATTCTATGATTCTATGTGCAGAAGAAAAGAAGGAAGTTATGAATCACTTCAAGAAAAGCAGCCTAGAATACATAGAAAAAGCCACGAAGATGTATGACAGAAAACAGTGAATGGGAAAAAGCACTAAGCAACAGTAGCAGAACTAAAAGGGTAGGCTTCATTTGATAAAAATATACATAAGGGAAAAATAAAAAACAAAGATAAAAGCCTTTAAAGTATAGTATTTCTCAACATCAAAATTAAAATTTAAGAATGTATGAATTAACAAAACCTCAGAGCATGTGTAATATAGTGCCTAAAATTTCTTTTCAGGCTAGATTTCTTTCAGCTGTGAACTCAAAAACCAGAAAATCAATAACAATCTGTAATCATGACTGCTCAATGGAATCATTCTATAGCCAACATACTCAGAAAATGAAGCTATTTAAATCTCATCACATATCCCTGAAATAGATACATATATATACATACACAGTGCCAATTTCATAAGTCTGAACAAACAGGATTTCCACCAGATAAACATTTACATATTTAAAGCTCACCAGTTCCTGATCTAAGGCACTAGGTACAGATCTGCTTCTTACACTCAGAGTATCCTCATTTTCTTCAGAGAAAGATTCACTCAAATCTATCTCAGATTGGCTACGATCTGTAAAATAAAAGCAATTAAAATGCCTGCTATAATTTGTACAAAAACATGCAGTTCCATCTTCTACAAAACCAACTGGTTTTTAATTAAAAAAAAAAAAATCAAAACAACTTTTTAGGGATCTGTCATAAACTATGGCAACTGAACACCATAATAAATGGAAAAATATGCTTTTCTGATGCTGTTCAGTCTTCTGACCAATAATTTTTCTCCTGCCCTATATGTCTGCTATAATTGCCTCCTGTGGATGATGCTACAGATCGAGTTTTTTACTTTCTCTGGTAGGCCTATCAGCGTGGAATATTGTCAAAATTACAGTCCAAGTGTTCACGGTGACTACCACATCTCCACCACCACCAAACCCACCCCAGTGTCTGCTTCAGAATTAAGCAACTAGGGATGGACATAGAAAGTACTTCTGCTGTTACTGGTGCTCCCTGTGAGGAAGGGAAGGGGCAGAGAACAAGTCTCGAGACCTGCACAATTTTTTTTTTTAAGTCCTACAGGTCTCTCAGCCATTCTATAGGGATAAAACACAGAGGATGCCTTGGAGAAAGACCTTAGTCCTCTCCATATAAATCTTCTGTGTGACTGTTCAATATACTGTGAAAGAAAGATCAACCCTGAAGATAGGAATCTGGAAAGTTTTTAACTGTCAGCCTTCTCTCTGGGCTATAGATCTCCAGATCTTAATGACCTTTGAGACCCCCCAACAAGGAGACAATGAAGAATCTGAGGCTTTTTCCCAGGTTGCCTGCAATTTTGCTCAGCATCCAGTTGCTTTGGTAACATTAGGCCAGTTCTTTTCTACTAGGAAAGCCTTTATTTTGTAAGGTAGCAGAAACAAGAGAATTTTCACTTCCTAAAGAACTGGTAGTCTGTAACATCTCTGCCTGGAGTTGCACCATACAATATTCTCAAATAAACTCGAAATCTTTCAAGTTCTAAAATCTAAGGTGAAGAACATTATGCCCTTTGATTAGCTCTATGCCATACACCACTAGGTCTCTCCTTTGGGCTAAATTCAGGTGAAATGAAGTAAGCCCTGCTGTGTTTTGGAGAGAAACTTGTATATCTCAAACCACTCTTTCAGCCCTGTAAGAAGCTGACCAAGTACCTGGGAGGAGCAGAAGAGCTCAGGGCATTCCAGCCTCCTATTTCAGAGCGGAAAAGGAGGATCTCCACCCACTGTTACAAAGTGGATCTCACAGCACCTTCCTGTGCAAGCCTCATTTACCTAACAGCCTCCAATGAAATGAGGTAAATTACAAAGGAATTGACTGGTTCAGTGCATCATGTATAAAAATAAAAGGACATGAAATCTGTAAGGGAACTGCTCTCTGGCAGCTCACTGTTTTCCATATATGCTGCTGGGAAAACTGCATGTGAAATGTAATGGCAGATAGGTAGTATCTGCACAGAGTCAACCACATAGAGAATGATTTAGCAATGTGCAATTATGAATGAAAACTTAAAACAATTCTAAGAGCATATAATTTACCTAATACGAACTTTGTGCCAAAATTACTGGAATTAAGACTACTGTATTTTCAAATATAAAACTTGTTAAGTGGTATAAACTTGATCTGAAAATGGAAGCATTTTCAGAATGAATATGAAGAACTTCATGAAATGTAATAATCTCCTGATGATATAGGCTGGCAGAAAGAAAGAAAAGATTTAATACTTGCCTGATGACAAAGACACCCTAGAAACGGCAATGGAAGGTGCTCCAGATGCTTTCCTACCACGCTTCTTTACTAAATCTTCAGGTACACTTTCACTTGCTGGAATAATCACTCCATTGTCTAAGACAATGTCCTGACCAATAAGAAAAATGCACATCCCATAAATACAAAAAGCAAGCTTATTCACTATCAACTTAAAAGCATCATTTCAATCAGCCTACAGAACTCTAAAGCCCCTTTAGCATTCAGTCTATTACTGAATGTATTTAGATTACAATCTAATGTGCTTTGCTTAGCACAGATCATGCATAAAATTTGCAGAAAGATATGCTTCATGCCTACATTTGTAGTTTGCAACTGAAGAATCAGAGCAATGAATTAGGACTGAAAGGAGGGAAATTAAACACTCCAATCTATTAAAAGTTTACTTAGCTTGGAAATCAAAAGAATAAGAAAAAGGGCAAGAAAATATGAAAACTAATTATTTTTTTTTTATTCCAGCATTATAATTTTATTCAGAGTAAACCAAATGTATTTGAACTAATTAAATTATGCCAATGCAACCACCTGAGTAAAACCGATATGCTGGATATCATTATGGCTTTTCACCTTCTTGTAAAGGAATAGCTAACAACATAACTCCATGTTATGTTTTAAAATTAAATGGATTGGCCTTTTTCAATCAAATCTAATGCACTTGAAATCAAGCCCGTCTGTGGACCAGCAAGTATATAAATAAAACAATTATTAATTTATTTACAGCTCCCAAAACTGCCCTTCATATACGCTAACTCACTTTCTATCAGGAATGACAATATATTAGACCACATATTTGGAATTTAGAAAAAAAAAAGTGTTTATGCATTCAATAGGGCTCTGACATAAAATGCTTACGTACTTTTTTCCAAACTTTTATGGTAAGAGACATTACTCTGACTATAAATTTCACTTTCATTTTACACTTAAGTCATGGCAACTGGAATAACTTGCTAGTTGAATCCTGATTTCTTAACGGGGGGCTATCTAAAATGAGATGGATGTCTCAGTGCACAGCAAGGCAGAGGAGCTGCTTGACAAAGAAGCAGGCTGTCTGGGAATGAAAAGAGAGTCTGCTTTTGGCTAGGTGTTATTACGAAACAGCCAAGGCAACTAGCTCAGTTATCCCACCTACATCCCAAGAGGCCTAACAACAGGTAAGAGGAATCCCACCTTCCTTTTTGATAAACCTTTGAGCACACATTTTGTGTTACGCCATAAACATGCAGAGCCCAGTGTCCAAAGCCAGAAGAACCTCAGGTCAGTACAGCCTCATCTTCAGCAAGTACTGAGCTTGCAAAATATTCCTTAGAAGTCAGCGGGAACATGCTGGACTCTGCATGTTTAAAGTCACATCCTTAGCATCCACAGCAATTACTCAAGGCCCTGAAGTGCCAAAATGCTTACTCCCATCCTTCTGCTTCTCAGCTCAGAATCTGTAACTCATTATGTAATGCTGGACATTAAGAGCAATTCTTAGACAAAAGAAAAATGTCTGCCAAACCAAAAACCCCATCACTGATATAACATGAAGCATTTTGTTCTAGTGAAGATTTTCACTAGAACTGGTCCCAGCAGAATTAAGGAATAAACAAAATCTTCTTTCTAAGGCTTGTTCTTTCCAGGCTAAAAATCAAGCTAAAAGGGCTGATACCAGCCAAGTCATCTTATTTGGTGTCAGCTCTGCATCTACGTACTTACCCTGGAATAATCTGCAGTCATGCTGCGCATGCTGAGTGCCGGAGACCTCGGAAGGGAAGGTATGGAAACATTGCCTCTGTTCATGGAATCCACAGCCCCTTTCATAGGGCCTGCAGTGGCCTCTGCATCACTGCTGCTCAGTGAAAGAGTACTCCCTCTGTGATGGAGAGAAAGTATAAAAGTGCTATTGCTTTAAGCAAACCAAAGCAACCCATTTAGCAAACCACTGCAATAAAACAGCCATGGTAACACTTTACTAGAATAACATTGCCCCAGATGAACTGCGTGACTGCAAGGAAATGGTCATCTGGAAAGAAAAACATAGGGAAAGTGAATTACCTTATCCATGCAAGGAATACAGGAGTTTTCAGCACTTCTACCATAACTGAAAAAGCCCAAGTGTGTGGCTCTTGTCCAGGCTGCAGAAGCTGCATTCGTCCATGAATATGGCCAGGGCCTTGAGCAACCTGGCCCTATGGGAGGTATCCCTGCCCATGACAGTGGTGTTAGAACTAGATGATCTTATGGTCTTTTCCAACCCAAGCCATTCTATGTTTCTAAGTTCATTTTGCCCTGTTGGGATATATTCACATCCCAACAGTAGGTGTGATGACTCATGCAGCACTTCCTTGGTTTAAAGTAAAACTATGGTGATAAGACAGTTCTGGCCACTTTCTGCAGCCAATGTTAATGACAGCACTGTCTCCAGAAGTCTAAAATCCTTGTCTATCTGCTCTCTATCCTCTCCACTAAAAAAACAACTTGTTTGCTGTCTTATTTATATTTCAATAATGACTCTTGAGTCAAGTCAATTGTTTCAACCAGTCTGGAAGGCTAGGAAAGCTAGACAAGTCTTTTTGCCATATTTCATGTTAGTAAAAGTGACTAAAGAAAACCCCCATATCTGTAATCAGTATACCAGAACCCAGCTGCTGTCCAATTCCAAAATAAACAGAAAATTTTCCATGGCACATTTTTCCATTAGAAAATACTGACTCAATGTGAGTATTGAGGAGGTGTAGAAAGGGTAATGTTGCACTTTCTTGACAGTGAAAATTATTTTTAAATGTATTTTGAAACACATTTCAATGTATATTGAAACACACTTCAATGTATTTTGAAACACACTTCCAACTCAAGTTTTCTTTACATTTGAAATTCACATTAAACATACAAGATCTCGTCTGATCTACTCTTCTTTCTCCATAAACAGCAGTTAAATCTTTTTAATTTCTTTTTCACAGTTCACAGAAATGTCAAAACCTCTTGCAGACTGTAAGAGTTTTGCATACAGTTCTACTTACTACTTTAAACTCAAACTGGTAAATAGGAATTGATGGAGGAACTGAACCCTTTTCATATGGAAAAGACAGTGTCAAAGGACAATAGTAGTGCAAATTTACTGAAGAAAATTTTTGGAACTTACAGTATATTTTCAGCCAAAAGAGGCTTGCTTAATAATTATTTCATATTTGTAGACATCTTCACTGTGCTGGACAACAGCTGAATCTCACCCTCACTTGGTTTAGGCTGTCATCGTATTTAGAGCAACTGCAGTAGAAATCTTCTCTACCACAATGGAAATTGTCATTAGAACTACTGCTGAACTGAGAAAAAACACTCTGAAGCACAACAGCTCCTGAATCACTACATTAAGCAGTAAGCCAAGGCTCTGAATCCACATTGGTGGAGTTATTGAAACCAAGGAATATAAAGGAAACCCCCCCACACCAGGGCTGTCTACAGATGTTATGCAATCATCATTTTGTATTTTAGCAAGCATATGGTAATTTTTTAACAATTACTATCCTATTTTAGCAGTATATTGACAACATAAGAGAATGCATAATGAACACGCTCTTCTGCATGTGCACTTCGCATACATACACGGTCCTGCTAGTTTTTAATATGCTGAGACAGCGATCAACAAATCCTACTAAATGTGCTGTGACTGAATTTTAGTCCTATCTGTTTACATAAAGATGCAATTTTGGTGCTGCAAAGGAAAATCAAGGTTACTTGGCTGTCATCTGTGTTTTAGCAAAGCTGTTGGACTATAGATGCACACACTTAATTTCCAAGCCAACCAGTGTACGGAAAGCAGCCAGAATGCTGAAAACCTGGCTTCTACTACATGCGCTCCACATTTGAGGGACTGTCATGACATCCTGTTACAAAAATTGCTGTTACCGATTATTTTTTTTCCCTACTGTTAAACTAATATAAATCAATAGGAGCGTTCAGAAGTAGGAGTGAGCTGGGGGAAAAGGTTTGAAAACATGTTACAAAAGGGTTCTGAGGAGTCATCAGTCAGACTGAGCCATTGCACATCAAACCTGTTAAACAGACCTCTCTTGTACTTATCCCTCATTTCAGTTTGTTTTTAGAGAGAGGTTCGACGTATTTTGTATGCATTTTAAGCAGATGAAAAAAAGAAAAACATTATAAAACAACTATGCCAAGCACTTCCAGGTAGTATGCAAGGCCTCAGTATGATGAGGTAGTGTGCCTGTGCAGCTAAGCCTGAAATTCCTATTCTGTTTCTCCAAGAAGTATCCTGATGCAGCCTCCCAGTTCATTCAGCTGCAAAATCAGCAAACAGCTTTTCTGGAGTTAAAAATAAACCAGTTGAAGAGATGAACTTATGGCCTGGGACTCCCTGTTCTCAGCTCAGTTTGTCTTCTCTTAAACAGAAAAGAAAGAAAGTTCTCAGTTTCCTTGCTGGTAGGTGAACTACTACCAATTTTGGCAATGCAGCTAAAAAGATGAGGTCAATTAAGTAACTCAGAAACATGCAGGAAAATCTAGGACAGCTACAGTGTCATAAGATGTCGCTATATTCTTTTAATTTGAAACTGAAAACAGTTATGGATGGTGACCTGAGAAGCTTTGCTGTTATTTTTAATAATTACTACTCAGTTCTGCTGCTTTTAAACCAAGTTTATGCAATATTAAGTAACTTTCTCCAAGTGTTCACCAGAATTAGGACAAGGATGCTTGTGGGAGATCTGTGCAAGTTGCTTTGATGTGCCAGACTGCAAGAAAGTTCTTGTGCAGCTAACCATAAATGAAGCAAAGTAATTTTATTTGAGGTGGCAGAATTAGGTAAGCTCTGTGTACAGTCTTAGAAGGACAAACAGAATTAAGTAGTCTATAAAAATAGCCTTTATGTTTGATTGTCTTGCTCATCTTTCACACAAAGCATTAATTTCCAGCTTTTGCCCACAGCCAGGGTGCTGGATTTATTAAATTAGGGGTATTGAGATGCCTGTCATCTCAATCTCACCTGACCAAATCTGAGCCCGGTGTCAAAGTACCTAGTAACCCAGCTGTGTTGCCAGGGAATACTTTTGATATGGCACTTTCTAAATATTAGCTTGTGGAAGGATTGAGGAGCAGCTTACATTTCTTAGTAGAAGGATGAAAATTCCTGTCTTGTACATGCATTCAGGGCTAAAAAACAATTTAAAAGGGCTGATACCCGCCATGTCATCTTGCTTCGTGTCAGCTGTATCTGGTGTTAGCTCTGCAGCACACACACCTGATCTCAAAGTTGTTTTTTCTGTTAGATCACCCACCCATGAAAAGAAAAAAAAAAAAAATCCAGAAAACCAGCAAAAATACTAAAAATACTACTGGCTTCATAAAAGTCAGGTATGAATCTGGTTAGATACAGAAAGCTTAATTATCCCAGAGAAAAGAAACTTAGGGAACTTTGTGAGGATTAAAGAAGAAAACTCGCTTTAAAGCTGATTGCACTACTGAAGTGTTTCAGCATCCAGCGAAAACAAAAAATAAAACTATAAAGTTTCGAAAGGATTAGAACCACCAACTTTAGCCATGTTGCAGAACACCAAGCAACCGGGCTTTAGAATTATAGATAACAAAGAGAAGCAAGTTCTTGCTTAAACAAGAAGGTTCATCTGCATGTGAATTAAACTCCGTGATGTTCATTTTACCTGATACCCTGTGTTTCTGTATATGGAGTGTTGCAACAGCACTGCTTTAGAGTTAGAAATTTCTATTGGATCTTACAGAACATAGGATCTGTCGTGGTTTAAGCTGTAAATCAGCCACACAGTTTGTTAACCCACCTCCCCCTCCTAAAAGAGCTGCCGCGGT
>JAOEHY010010657.1:0-52009 GCA_025447955.1 Psilopsiagon aurifrons | reverse complement strand
CAATTTCGTTAATAGTTTTAGGATTTTGATCCTCTCAATAGAAACAAAATAATCTGGCATGTCTTTTATGATGAATTTAAATACTTTATTAAAAAAAAAAAACAAAACAAACCAAACAAAAAAAAACCCCAAAAAAACCCAAAACAAAACAAAAAAAAAACCAGACCAAAACCAAAACCCAACCCAACAAGAGCCAAACCCAAAACAGGAAAGGGGGGTGGGGGGGAGGAGGGAGGAGAGAGGGAAGAAGATGAAAGAAAGAGAATGTTTACATAGTCTGCAGATATCTCGAGGCAGTTGAAACCATTATTAAATAGCTATGAAACCCAGGCTGCCTGCAAAGAAAGAGGCAGCTTTGCATAAAATCTCATCTCATTAGTGGGAAAGTGCTGTCTGCTAAAAAAAAATGGACAAAAGGGGAGAGATGTAACATGACAAAAAATTATAGAGGGAAATGAGGGAAATTAAGGAAAGTAACACGGTTGGCAGGGCTCAGAATAAGAAAGAGCCAGGACACGTTAGGAACAAAGAAACCCTTGCAGTGAAACAGGGCCATTACCAAATGGAGAAAGTTTCATAATGATGCTGGAAAGACTGAACAGTTCCAAAGAAATGCTCCAGTAAAGGTGTTCTTATTTGAAAAGAAGCAGAATAAAGTCACTGTACATCATCAGGATGCTGACATGCTTATCAGTCCTTTACTGAGGAAGAGAAGCACTAAGTATTTGCAGAAGCCAGTAGCTAAATAGCACACAGGGCCAGAAAGGGTTTCTCAAAGACAGTCAAAGTCTATTTATATCTGAAAAGCTATTCACTTAATAAATTTTAAGCACTAAGGAAGTTCCAAAAGCCTGACAAGTGTTACAGTTAGGATGGGTAGTTTGATAGGTTAAAAAATAACTCCTTCATAAAGAGGAAAGAGAACTGGAAAAAAAACCCCTGAAAATCACAGCTGAATTAAAGTTATAAAGTATACTGAAACTAACAGCAAAAGGTTCTGATAAATACCATCAGAACAAACAAACCAAGGGTTAGACTACAAAACATATTCAATACAAGAAATTCTGAACATTTTAACAATCATGGGTTTCAAAATGTATTAATAGATGTAAAGAGCAAACTAGCCAGCTTAACTCCAGAAGCAACATAGTAGATAAAGAGGGCGAGTAAGCCTTTTTACCAGATATACGAGTGGTAGTGCTGTAGCTTTTATATCTATCTGCAATGATAATGAAGTCTACAATGTCGTCCTGCAGTAGTCCAAAGGTGAACTTCTAAAGTAAAAAAAAAAAATTCTTGTAGGAAGACAAATCTGATGCTTTTGGTATTCAGTAAAAAACATTGTCATGGGAAATTTAGAGCTTAGCCTGTTTTCTTTATGAAACATTTTTCATAAAAACAATAGGAAAATGCCTGTCAGCTGAAGCTGGGCAATTAAAAAAAATAGATTTTTAAAAAACATTGATGTTACTAGCAAGCAGCCAAAACTGATGCCAGATTCTTCAGTTCTTGTCTTACATAAAATATGTCTTTTTTTTCTGGAAGCTGTTCAATCAAATCCAAAAACTATATTCATATCAAAACAGAAATATCTGGAAAAAAATAATTGTCATAATAGGAATTCAAGTGTGTTTAGCTAATACCTGTTCGAGGACATGTAATGCTTAAATTCCTTCTGCTATGTATTTCTGTGTTACTTACTGATAAGAAAGTGCAAAGTAATAGGTAAACACGGTAATGACAGAAGTGATAGAAGCAAGAAATATTTGGAGGTTTACTTTCTAGACCATTTAATTCTGTGAAAAATGAAAAGTTTTCAGTTCTTAAACTAAATGGATTGATGTATATTGAACTCTACCTTTCACTTTCAAAATGAACAGTGCACTTCATGCATGTTTGGTTTTAAAATAGTGATTTCTGTTTGAGAGAATACCAGGGTTTATATTAAACTTCAGTTTACTTTTTAAAAGTTGATTGTTTCCGTAATTTACTGAAGGATCAAAGAAGTTTTTCCTGAATTTTAACTGGGCTTAATTCCCTGACTCCCCAGAAAAAAAAAAAAAAAAGGATGACTTTTTTCTTTCCTCATCGCACTATTCACAGTTTAGGTCAAGTTTGTGTAGGTGAGCTTTTAGTGTATGTATGCCGGAAACTCACTATGGTTCCTTACAGAGCTTATTAACACATTCTCTAGAGGAAACAGATCTGGCTGTTCAAAATCACTCCTTGCTGACCTGAAAGTTATGTCATTGTTTGCTTTCAACTTTCTTCAAGATGAATTTCTCTTTTTGTGTCTGTGGTGGGTTGACCTTGGCTGGTGGCCAGATCCCTACCCAGCTGCTGTCTCATTCCCTGTCCTCAAAAGTAAGGGGGTTGGGGAGGAGAAAATAAGATGAAAAAGTTGGTAGATTGAGATAAAGACAGGAAGGTCACTTTAAAATTATCCTCAAAAGCAAAACATACTTGTTTTGCAGAAAATTAATTTGATTTATTGCCAATTAAAAATAGAGTTGGATGAGAAACAAAGACAAAACCTAAAACACCTTCACTCCACCTCCCCCTTTTTCCAAGGCTGAACTTCACTCTTTCATTCTCAAATCTGTACCTCTCACCCTTCTTAAGGAGCACAGGCGGATGGGTTGTTACAGCCTGTCCATAACATCTCCTCTTCTTTGCTTCTTTGCCCTCACTCTCTTCCCCTGCTCCAAAAGGGGGTTCTTCCCACAGGCTGCAGTCCTTCAGGAAATCATCAGCTGATCAAACATGAGGTACTCCATTGGCAGTAGTGTGGATACCTGCCCTGGTGTGGTCTTCTCCCAGGGTTGCAAGTGTATCTCTGCTCCAGTTCTTCTTTAATCTCCTTCTTTTCTGACTTTGGCATTCACAAGGCTGTTTCTCAAACTTTTTTCCTCATTCCCCACTGCCTGTGCAGTGGTTTTTTTTTCTCATTCTTAAATACATTTTCTCAAGGTGTCACCAGCTTGGCTGATAGGTTCAGCTGTGTCCTGTGGTGGGTGTGTTGAAGCCATCAGTGTCTTTCATGGGCAGCCACAAACTCTTTCGCAGAGGCTACCTCTTCAGCCACCTCCTACCAACACTCTGACACCTGCACCCAGTACAGTACCCTATGATCTACTTTTACAATTACGTGCCATGTAGTACTGCTGCAAGAAAACGGAAAAGTTTTAGTAACCTCAGTTGGTATTACTTTGTGAAACAGCTTATGCCAAGGTCCTTCTGCTAGTGGCAACCTTGCTGTTTTGCTGAAAAGTGGTTTCTTTGAATGAAGTCACAGAGGTAGTGCTGAGCTTCTGAATGCCAGTGCTGGAAAAGGGCATAAATTCTGGGAGGATTATTTTAATACATAAAAATATTTCTGCTTACTAGGTCTGTGTAACACTTTTACCTGGGACTCTACTATGTTCAGCTTTCTTCAGGAATTTGCAAGAATGTCTTTTTCTTTGGGGTACAAATAAAGGAGTGATACCTATTTTGCAGTACTCTTCTAGGGTTTTTTCCAGCTGAAACCTGGAAAGACTGCAGAAAGGGGAAAATGCTACTAAATGAGTTCCAACTGAACTGCAATATTGCCACATACTTCATATGCTTAGATTACCTCTCTTTACTTAGCCCAGACCTTGATGCAACTCCTGGGGTACTGGCAAGCACAGGAACAATGTCTGCATTTGTAACCACGACTCCCTTCTCATCAGGCATCTGAAACAGAGTGTGATGGAGCTGGCTGAAGCAGGAGGCTGAAAGCCAGCCTGCAGCTGTGGGATTCTTTTCGTAAGGAGTTTGAGATAACGCCTCTTCTGTAAGCTTCCAAAGCAAGATGCATGACAGCTTCCTTTGAAAAGGCTCTAGCTCATAACAGTGAGAGAAAATGGCCCAGCAGTTCCTTGAAGTGGAACAGCAAAGGCAGGCAGACAATGGCAAAGCTGCGCAAGTAAGCTACTTTGAGGGAAGAGGGAGTAGAAAGTTTTGCAACTGATTTATGACAGGGAAATGAAGACTGTTCGGTGGTATGTAAATCTTATGCACTAGCTGAACCGAGCAGTAGCCCCACACTTTTTTGGTCTGCAGTAAACAGATGGGGCCTTTTTTATTTATAGGGATAAGGGAATAAATGATCTTTTTTTCTCTTTTAAGTTCTGGCTGACAGCACAAATTTTACTGACTGTGTGTGTTTTATCATCACAGAGAATGTGAGTAGTTGCAGTACTTCTCTCTGTCTGCACCAACTGGAAGGCTGACCCAACTTGCCAGAGGCTGTCACTACATATTTGCACTGTTCCCAAGGATTAGGGAAAAAAAAGGGGCCCTCTGTTTGATGTAATCTGTGCCAAGACTAGCCAAGACTAACACTTTTTAAAAATTATTCTGGCCCTTTTGTGTTGCTGTTATAGGCCATAGGAGAAGGTTTGTAAACGATTGCAAGGAGGTGGAAAGGATATGCAAAACAAACTCATGAGACTAACTGTGCAGTACCAGAATGTGATAAAATACACTGCAGGGACTTTGTGTCTCAAAAGGCCAGGTATTTCTTCTGTCCCACAGTAATTTTGGAGTGAAGGGAAACACAAGGAGATGTGCTGCAGCCCTATTATAGTAGTTCCTGCAGGAGGCACAGTGTGGAATGATGATGCAACAAACACACTTTGCTGTTTCTCAGTCGTTCCTAAGGTATGGCTGAATGTTTGGCTTCCACTGGAGTAATTTCAGGTATTTCAGGATCTGGATCTCCAGACTCAGACTGTAGCTTGTTGTTAGACCTTTCCTCAGATAACATCTCCAAGCACACCTACTCCTTGTGTTTATTCTCATGTCATAAGATACTCAGGTCTTGTTGTGCTTCATGCTTGAAAGGAAGACAGAAAATTTAATGATTTTGTGTATTCACATTGATTTGTAGAATACCAAGCCGCTTTTTTCCTACCAAGAATGCACAAAATATTTCTTGGGTGGGATTTAGGAATCCCCAGTCTGCTGTGTGACTGAGATATTGTCTCAGGATTGCTTTTTAGAACAACTACAGTCTTTTACAACTTCTTGCTGGGCCTTGGAGGATTGCACTATCTTTGCAATTCAGTGACATGTTGAGGTTCAAATATGAAACTTTGAGAGCTCTCACAGCAGAAATAAATTCAGATCCAGGGAGGGATCAGAAAAAAGAAACCTGACATTGGAGAGAGGTAAGGTAAAAATAATACTTTTGCAGGTCTTGGTTTAAGAACACCTTTAAAGTACTGACAGAGTTATTATGGGATTAACATCTTTCCAAAAAGCCAATTTAGCAAGTCACTACTATGAACCGTGCAAACGCAACATGTAAGATAACAGCAAGTATATTTTTCTGTCTTTTTTTACTGAAGTGTCTTGAAGACCTGAAAATTGTTATTACCTATGAAAACAGAGAAATTCTGAACTCTCAAGAGGAAGACTAGTTGTTTTATTAATTGCATTAAACTAAAACATTGTGTTCCCTCAAACTGTTTGAATGAAACTTTTTCAATCACAATTCTGACTTGTGAATTATAAACTCAGGAATCAAAATGCTTTTTGTTTGTATCAGATAAAAGTTACCATAGCAAATGTGGCATGCACTAAACCACAGGAACACATAGAGCCAAGAAATAAGAACACATACTAAAAATTTACAGAAACATTTCATTTCTAATAAATCACGGGCATTGGTCCTTTGCGAACAATGACATGCCAAGTGCAAGGTCCTACACCTGGGTCAGAGCAATCCCAGGCACAGCTACAGGTTGGGCAGAAAAGAGATTCAGAGCAGCCCTGAGGAGAAGGACTTGGGGGTGTTGGTCCATGGAAAAATGAACATGAGCTGGCTTCAGTGTGCGCTCGCAGCCCAGAAAGCCAAACGTATCCTGGGCTGCATCAAAAGGAGTGTGACCAGCAGGTCGAGGGAGGTGATCCTACCCCTCTGCTCTCGTGAGACCTCACTTGAAGTATTGTGTGCAGTTCTGGTGTCCTCAACATTAAAAAGACATGCAACTGTTGGAACAAGTCCAGAGGAGGCCACAGGGATGATGAGGGGACTGGAGCACCTCCTGTATGAAGGCAGGCTGAGAAAGCTGGGGCTGTTCAGCCTGGAGAAGAGAAGGCTGCGTGGAGACCTCATAGCAGCCTTCCAATATGGGAAGGGGGCCTATAGGGATGCTGGGGAGGGACTCTTCATTAGGGACTGTAGTGATAGGACAAGGGTTAACAGATTCAAACTTAAACAGAGGAAGTTTAGATTGAATATGAGGAAGAAATTCTTTACTTTGAGGCGTGGTGAGGGACTGGAATGTGTTGCCCAGGGAAGTTGTGAATGCTCCATCACTGGCAGTGTTCAAGATCTGGTTGGACATAGCCTTGGGTGATATGGTTTTGTGGGAGGTGTCCCTGCCCACGTCAGGGGGGTTGGAACTAGGTGATCTTAAGGTCCTTTTCAATCAGAACTATTCTGTGATTCTATGAATCTATGAAATGGGAAAAAAATATGAATTGGTCTGTGGAATAAAATTGCGGTTATATTGTGGTCATTGCTATCATGACATTTATCAAATCTGGACATCCCGCAAATATGTGGCTTTAACAAATATGTAAACCGTAAGGTTTGGGTCTTCCTTCAGCCTAAGCACATTTTATCCCTTTATCCATGCCTATTGCCAGAGATTTCTTGAAGCTAAATAAGCAGCTCTTCTCAGAGACAGGCTGGTTTTGCTCAGATGCAACAATTTACGTGGAGACCATTAAAACAGAGATGACAACAGAGAAACTGAAGAGGATAGATCTGCCTATTGAGAGTACACATCACTAAACTGTCTAGCAAACAAAAATGCCCAGTGATCACTTCAAGGTGCAGGGAAGGACATTCTCTATAAAGGCCAACTAAACTTTGCAGTTGCAAAGTACCGTTTGTAAGTTATTTCCTTCTAAACATAATAATCTAACCAAAACAATTGCAGTGTTATATTATAAAAACCGTTTTTTTGCTTTTTCTCTTGCTTTGTTTTAATCTATGGAATTAACAGCAGTAAGGGTCACTTATTCTTTTTCTGATGTAACTTTCTCTGGTGGGCATGGCTACTAACTAGTGTCAGTTCCCATAATGATATTTAATAGTTGTTGTTTAAGCCCAGCTGGTAACTCAGAACCCAGGACAAGTATATAAAGTAACTCCTTTTGTAGCCCAAGAACACTGTCTAATTTTGAGGGGATGGTTAGAGTGCAAACCACGTGATTTGCCCTAAGGTATGTAGAAAACATCACATCTTCAAATAGGTCATTTGCTATAGCTGAAAGGCAAACTTTGTACAGGAAAGCAGCTCTTGACTCCCAAAATGTGATGAGGCAGTTAGTCACTGACATCATGGTACAAAATGGATATTTCTCTGACTAAAGAAAGGCTGTGAAATTTCACTTTTTCTGTTAACTTCAGAATGTCTAACTTTATGTTTTGTGAGAGGAGTCCTATAGAGTAACAGGAAACTTTTCGTTATGTAGGAGTTAGCTAAGATGAGCTTTAATAATGATAAACTGTGGTTTGTTTGGATTTGGGAGAGGTTTATTAAGGTTCCCTTTTAACTACTAACAATAACTTCTCCATGTTCTTCCTAGCCTAGCTGAGTATAAATGGTGGGTTAATGTCAGTATTCACTGAGTAATTTGGATGCTATTTTGGTAGTTCATAAAATGGAATACACAAATGATGATCCAGCCAGCATTTGTAACACATGCTCAAAGGGAATGGAGAAAAAAGGAAGCAGTACCACTTTTAAAGGAGATTGGCTATTAATTTTAAGACTAAGTTGTGATGCTAGCAGGTACAAAACAGTCCAACTTCTTCTTCTCCTGTGTAATATCTGATGATGCAGCCTTTAAATGAAACCATTTTTTCCCTGTATGTGTTAAGTCCTTAGATAGCCACATGCAAGAGAGGATGCTGAAATGTGATCTGGGTTATTGTGCCGCAGCTCCAAATCTGGGCCAGTCAGAATGGCAGTGGTTTTAAACGCATAGGCTATGTACTTGAATACATGGCTCCCTCCCTCCAATTAATTATTTTATTCCTGTGTACCATTTGCAAAATACTCTGGTCTAGATTCTGTCTAATGTGCTATTGAAAATTCCTTTTACTTTTGCCAGTCTTACTTGTCTCTTGCTGCACGGATTCAGTATTTCCTGACATTCAAACGGTTTGCTTGCTGGTACAGCTGATTTTGTTAGTGAGCTAGAAGTGAGAGAAGGCTAGTAGCACAAAGGTGCTCTTCTTCATTTCCCTTTCCATTCCCAAGTGTCCTGCCACTTCCATCCTTAAACCAGCCAGCAGATTTACACTGAGATTCCCCCAATCTGGCCATCAGTTTCATTACCGATGACCAGGTTGGGGCTCCCTCCTTGGTGAAAATGGCTGAGCTGTGCTGTACCACTGTTATGGCTGCAGAATGACCTAGATGTCTGAAGCAAAAACCAGATGTCTCAGTAAATTTTTCTCAAAATGTTATTATCTTGGGAATAGGCAAACAAATGGGGAAAGAGACAGAACCAGATGCATGATGTTAAAATATGCAATCATCATTGTAAGGAAATTTTGAATAACTAAGTCAAGGAGACAATGACTGCACTAGAGAAAAGCCCTCCTTGGCTGCTTGTGATTTTGATTTCAAATGAATTCCTGAAATTTGCATTCTGATGGTGGTGCTCAAAGCAAAAAAAAAACCTGAGCACTGTTCCACAAATAAATCTCAGCAAATATGACAGGATATCTTTCCCTCCAGAATCTGTCCAAGTTACTTGTTCCTTTTTCAATGAATAAAACATAATGAACTGTGAATTTTTTCAAAAAGACTTCATGTTTTTACTGCATAGAAGGCTGGATGTATATTAATACAACATGGTTATTGAGGGGGGATTCTTAATGAAAAAAATCTGATTGTGCTTCCACTGGATAAAAATAGAGAGGATGACCATCAGCTGAAGAGAGTTTTCAACAAGGTCAAATGCAATGTCCTGCATCTGGGTCAGGGTACTCCCAAGTCACAGCTAGAGGTTGGGTGGAGAATGGACTGAGAGCAGCCTCAGGAGAAGGATGTGGGGGTGTTTGTTGACTAGAAGCTCAACATGAGCTGGCAGTGTGTGCTTATAGCCCTGAAAGCCAAGTACCGGTTCTTTCAGAGTTAGGCTGAAGCCTCTAGCCTTAAGTATAGGCTACCAGGCATGCCACTTCCATAGCAAAGGTCTTACACTGCTCTAGGGGTCCCTGTAGTGACAAACATGGTGAAAATTACTCTATATCAAGCAATATGTGCCTACAGACAACCTTATATACAGAAAGTCAAGTTCAGAAGTTAAAATTTGCTGGCTGCTCTTTGAAGAATGGTTCCTTAAATTGAATCCTCAAATCAGTGCTGCTCAGTGCTTTGTTGGCATTTTCAGTGCTATTTCTGAAGGTTCATGGTGAGTAGTAGGGGGAGATTGTTTCTATAAACCAGCAGGTTAGGTAAAACAGGTTGGGAAAACTAATCTATTCATCCAGTGTGGTGGTACAAGGTCCAAAAGTATGTATATTTTAAATCAGACCACACCATTCTACAGCTGCATTTTAGGCAAATGATGTGGAGAGTCAGTTTGTTAAACTGCCTTGTAGGTGAATTTAAAAGAAGCCATTTCTAGCCTCTCTGAGCGATGCTGGAGAAATTATAGACCAGTTTTTAGAGGGCTTCCTATCATAAAGTTCACTCAGGTTCTCCTCATTCTTGCAAACCCCACTGCCATTTCCTGAAACACTGTATACTGAAGCTTGGTATGTCCACAGATCCCCTTACCAGAATGGCTGTCATCTGATGCATGCATGATGTGCAGCCAGGCTGCCTTCTGCACATTTTTCTTCCCAAGCAACTTGCTGGAACTTTTACAATTAGAAAAAGTTAAATGAATTAAACCTCTACTGAAGTGAGTTTTAGCTTAGTGCAAAGGCTAGTTCTTCTTTCTTTCCCCTTCTCTGTCTCGTATTCATATTTGTCCTATGAACATGAAGGATTCCAGTGCTGTTTATCTTCACATGGAAATAGCAGTTTATAGGAAGTGTTCTCATAACTTGGAAAGCAGCTGGCTGGGATACATTCTGTGAAGATAAGTAAAGATTATTCAGGAAATAGTAAAACTTTACTCTTGTAGCTGACACCTTGTTTAAATATTTTAGGGTTTGGATGCACTGGTGGTCAATTTTTGGTACCAAAAAGAGAAAATGTGCAAGTCTCTTTCCCTGGAAAGGTAGCCTGGTTCCTCCCAGATGCCCTGTTTCTGTTCTGCTGTCAGACATAATACAAAAGGTTTTGTTCTGTGTGTAACCCAAAAGAAGTGTCTGGGATTACTTATTTAATCTCTGTGGTAGAAGTGGTGTTTCTGGTTTTGTTTCATAAATATGATGTTTGAATTATAGAAGATAAAATCGCAGCTCAGAAATCTTAGTAGCTTGTCAGTTTTTCCCTCTTATAAGGCCCATTTTATAATCAATATTGAATAATGTTGCCTCTTCCACCTTCCAAAAAAATCCAGTCTACTTGAGTCATCAAGGCTGCTCGCTTAAAGTCAAAGAGGACTAACAGTTCAACTAGCTCTTCTCTAGTAATAAGGATCCCTTTTGCTTCTCCCTCACTGATATACTTTCAGGTATTTCTAGACAGACATTCTGTAGGTAAAGAAGTAAGGAGGAATTAAAACTAAATGCAGACACAATCAAAATTGAGAGTTCACAGTTACAGTTTATTCTCTTGTATTAAGTGTCCTGAATTTTATTTGCCTTTTAATAATAACAGCCCCTAAAGGCTTGCTTGAGTGAACACTGTTTAAAGATGGCTCATCAAGATATATTTTTTTATCTGCCCAGTTTCAGACTGAAGCTGAAGTATTAATTTCAAGTAATCCCTTTTTTTTTTTTTCAGTAGTAAAAACCTCATAATTTCAAAGATATCTTACAGACTTAGATATCCAACCTTAGCATTATAGGTAGACTTATAAAAGTCTTTTTGAATATTTAAACATGATTGTGAAAATTCCTCAGGTGCAAGAAGGCACCTCAGATCCAAGACATGTGAGAAAATGACATAGAACAAATGAGTTCTTTAATATGTTTCACTTTAGAGGTGCCCAGTTTGTTCCAGTTCAGTAAGTCTGTTTTTTCCTTTGAATACTTAACATAGCCAAAATAAATCTAAAAAGTAAAGTGAATTTATGACAATAACATGTTTTAGGTTAATTTACATAACCTTGATATCAATGCTAAGAGAGCCATATTGCTATAATATGGACTTAGACACATACTTGAGTAGACATAAGTCTGTGCTGCCATACCCTGCGCTCAAGTGAGGTATGAAAATGTTCTATCACACATTACTATTTACCTTCCTTTTGCTGTTCTTTTATGGGTCAGCTCTTAACAACTGTTTACACAAATCATGCTCAGGTAATGTATCTTCTGAAGCTCCCATCTCAGCAAAGGTCTCCTTCAGAACAATGTCCTTCTGGAAACCAGTAATGAATGGTGTCCCTCAGGGATCGGTGTTGAGACTGATCTTGTTCAACATCTTTGTTGGTGACATGGACAGTGGGATTGGGTGCGCCCTCAGCAAGTTTGCTGATGGCACCAAGCTGGGTGGTTGAGTTGATACGCTGGAGGGAAGGAATGCCATCCAGAGGGACCTTGACGCATTTGTGAGGTGGGCTGATGCCAACCTGATGAAGTTTAACCATGACAAGTGCAAGATCCTACACCTGGGTTGGAGCAATCCCAGGCACAGCTACAGGTTGGGCAGAGAAGAGATTGAGAGCAGCCCTGCAGAGAAGGACTTGGGGGTGTTGGTTGATGAGAAAATGAACATGAGCCGGCAGTGTGTGCTTGCAGCCCAGAGATCCAACCGTATCCTGGGCTGCATTAAAAGAAGTGTGACCAGCAGGCTGAGGGAGGTGATCCTGCCCTTCTACTCTGATCTCATGAGACCTCATAGCAGCTTTCCAATATCAGAGGGAGGACTATAGGGATGTTGGGGAGGAACTCTTCATTAGGGACTGTAGTGATAGGATAAGGGGTAATGGGTTTAAACTTAAACAGGGGAAGTTTAGATTGGGTATGAGGAAGAAATTCTTTACTGTAAGGGTGGTGAGGCACTGGAATGTGTTCCCAGGGAAGTTGTGAATGCTCCATCGCTGACAGCGTTCAAGGCCGGTTTGGACAGAGCCTTGGGTGGCATGGTTAAATGCGAGGTGTCCCTGCCCATCTCAGGGGGGTTGGAACTAGGTGATCTTAAGGTCCTGTCCAACCCTAACTATTCTATGATGCTATGATAATACATGATTGATCAGTGATTTGTTTCAAAGCTCACTGTGAATTTGGGCCTTCATTTGGTATGTGGTCTGTACAACAACAGTGGTCTAACTGTACTTACTGTTAGCAAAATTACAAAAAAAAAAAAATAATATTAGCTAAAAATAGTTTAATTCCATGTAATAAGGGTTAGAAAGAGGTCCAAACTATGTTACAGGCTGGCATAACCCAAGGAACTTCTACTGCTGTTCAAAATCTAATTGTCCATCACAGTCCTAGCTTATCTTTTCCTTAGTCTGTGGACTCTGGTGGTGATCTTTTTTACTTCTTGAATCATTTTTCGCCCTCTTATTGATTTGCTGATGTCTGTAGTGATTTCTGCATTTGATCTCCCTTCTTAACAGCAACTTGAGGGAGAGCTTGCGGAAATAAGTGGCCATTAGGCATACCAAGGCAGCAGATCTAGTACTGAGGATACTGTCACCTTTTATCACTGTCCAACACCAGAAAAGATCTATCAGTCTTGGGGGGGTTCAGTTATAGCAGTTTCATACATAGAGTTTGCATATGTGAAAGAGAAAGTGTGAATGCTTCTAAAAACTGTTAATGTAATGCACTAATTAATTGATAGCTAGACATGAAAGCAAACAGCTGAAGCATTTGGAAGAACATGGTCTCCTTAACTGTTGAAAAGGTGGAAGGAAAAAACCTTTTGGCATATATTCAAGTTGTTCTTCAATCTACAAGATTTATTATGTTGATATTTCATGGTGTTTTGGGCCAGATTATCACGTTTAAATATGGCATGCAATACCTCTATTTGTCTATGCTTTTTTATTGCATTGCACCTAGGACATTCATAAATAATTTAGGTTATATTAATATTTAATTTAAATATATATATTCACAAATTGTTAACAAGAATGTTAGGAGTTTAGTTATAAAGCATAGACATATCTGTGGACTGTGCCATTTTTTTTAACCTTATCTTAGTTCTCAGAGAGAACAACATAGTTTATAAACATGTACCTATGTATTTATACAACAAGAAATGCTTTGTAGGAAATCCTGAGATCTGAAAGGGATCATGGCCTGCTTGACCTGATAAGGAATAAATAGTTTTCTCCAGGTATAGGCCAAGCCTTCAAAGTTCTGCAATCTTTTTCAAGATTGAAAAGTAAAAAATTGGAGTTCAGTGCTACAGAAAAAGAAAGGTTAAAATAGAAATCACTGTATAACCCTTGCAGCATGTTATTTCAGCAAGTCTGAATAGGCATATGCATCTATATAAACAGGATGCTAATCATTTAGACTGAGTCAAAGGAGCAGCAAGGACAGAAATTGGTAAGGACTTTTTTCTTGATGTTTTATACAGTCTGCTGCCCACTCAGAGACCTGTCTTTATAAAGAGCAGAGAAAATGTGGATTTTGTTAATTCACTGTATCAGCTATTTTGCAGAGTCCTCTACTGATATTCATGTGATAAAGTAAAATTTCAAACTTGCAAATAACAAGGAAGAGCACCTCTGTACCATTTCATTGTATTGACCATTTTGGAAATGTGTAATGTGGTATTTTCTGTCAAATTTTGTATGCTTAATTTTAGGAAACTTCAGAGAGAGGTTATGTCACAAAATGTTAACCTAAATTTTCGACATCTTCATATCAGAAGGCTTCAGATTGATTGTCCTCAATTTTAAATTTGCTAATCAAGGAGTGGTTGGATTTAAGCATAAATATTACAGTTTTTCTGCAAGAAAAATCTGACTGAGGCAAAGCAATGACTGCATTATAATTTTTCATAATCTCATTTTAAATAAAATAAACCATTTCAAAGGCACTGCATAAATTAAACAACAGTGGCATAATCTAGTGTAAGAAAAAAAAATTAAGAGTAATTTTGATTATAGTTTCAAATGTTAATAAGATTAGACATTAAATAAAAAAAATATTTAGAACTTCACACTTTTTTCTTCAGAAAACTCACTAAATACCTAGTTTTAATTTAACTTGCTCTGGATTTTGTGCAGCAGCTTTCTTTTGTTTCTCATGTGTCTCTGCTTTTTCCAATACAACCCCCATACCACATGCTTTGCAATTCCTCCTGTTTCCATTTCATCCTTCTAAGAACTGCTCAGTCTAAGTACATTGAGAACACTACAACACGTCTCAAAAATATAAAGTTAACCCTTAAGTGTCCCATGACACACTGCATAAACTCAGAGAAACAGTTCTTGCATAAGCCCGTCAATCAATGCATACTTCCTAGGAGCTGCCCTGAAATTATGATAAAGGAAACCTTCTTGGGTTGATCAATCACACAATGTGATGAAGGGGTTAATTACCATCATTTGTGCTCTCTACTTCATGCCATTTTTCTCATCAGCACTCTCCCCCTGTTATGTGCACACTGCATTTTGTATCTAACTGACAAGATAAAAATCTTTGAAAGAATTCTTGTGCAAACCACCAGAGTCCTGACTGTATGTGGCTGGGTATCTAAAGCCCTGTGTATTCCAAGGCCATGAAACAGTTAAGATCTTCAACAGATGAAAAATAGATTCCAGTGCTTTTTCATTATTTCATTGCTATAAAAGTTAGCTGTAATCATGCTCCTTATTTTATTCTTTCGTTTTCATTCTGTTAAATAAACCCTGTAGGTTTACAGTTGCATGGCTTATGGTATGTATGTATGCACGCATGTATGCATGTATATGTGCATGCACTATTCAGAACCTAAAGCCATGTGGAGAATTCTTCTTTCTTGGCCCTTTTTTTTCTTTTCTTTTTTTTTTTTTTGACCAGGAAGTGGCAAAATGTTTTGATATGCTATTAAGTCTTTAAGTTACAAAATCTAGATTCCACCTTAAAAATGTTCCATACTGTACGCTGCATAGCCTGGGGTGCTGACTAGCTGCCAAATTTCTATCAGAAAGTGATTTATGATATATGATATGTTCCTCAGCCCAAGTGGAGACTGTTTAGTTGAAACATGAGAAAGGAGAGGCCTTGTGCTCTTAAAACCATGATGACAAGTTTCTGTTTGGCTTTCTGAGGGAACATACAGTACAAAACGTGCCATATTTTACAACACCAAAACTTATGTAAGGAACAAAACTTAATTCACTTAACCCCTGGTTTCATTAGTTTTTCCTTTTTTTTTTTTTTTCTTTCTCTCTGTTTTTACAACATGCCTGCTTTCAGTGTAAAAATCCCTGCCCCCCTTTCTTTCTTTTTTTTTTTTTTTTATCAGCAGGGTCTGTGAATAGAATTTCAACAGCCTGATTCTGAATATTAAAGCTATTTTCAATAGCTAATAGCTGTGTGAGACTTCAGACCCACAGTTTAAATTTTGTTTGTGCGTTCATTTCAATTCTGAGTACAGTCTGTGCTATGATTTCTCATTCTTTTTGTCCTGAAAATATTTTTTTCCTGCAGCTGTGAAGAAGTACCTCTCCCATGTGGTTTTTGGGTTCCGCATTTTAATTTGCCTGGGTAGAACAATAAGGTCAGTGACCTCTAGGGTCTTAGACACGAAAATTCTTCAAGGTCTTGTGATGATATTCAGGGACAGCTACAGCTGGGGAGAGGGTGGGGGGAAAGTTGCCTGTTTAATCTAGCTGGCATATCTGTTTTAGTTAAACATTCAACTACCGAAGTACCCATGTGCTGAAGTACAGCATGAAACAGAAACACACTCAAACCCTCATTACCTGAAGTGGGCTGGATTTGTTTCTTCACATCATTATGTTGTCTTTCTTTGCACTTCCTCTCTTTGCATTTATTATTTTCCTGGTTTTGCTGTGTGAGCATGGAAGATGTGAAAGGCTGTCTTTACACAGGGCCAGTATAAAGCAAAAATTATCAGCCTAGAGCATGCTCTGATATCGAATAAAGCTTTTCACAGCTGCACAGTAAGTACATGTCATCTTCAGCATTTTGTATTTCTGGTATGTCAAAAGCCTGAGCCCAGACAGAAGATGCAGTAAGTACGCATTGTAAAAACACAAACCCTCTCTTTAAAAAATCTTGTAGCACCTCACTATTTGTGAAAAAAAAAAAAAAAACAAAACCAACCTTTGAATCTAAGGAGTATAAGTAAGTGCAGAAGCAAACAAATACTTTAACTGTCTTTCTAAAAATGAACGATTATGGCAAAAAACATACATAGTCTGGTATACCCAGGAGTGCTTCAGAGGTCTGCTATGATACTGTTCCAGCTCCATATTCAAGTGAACACCCAGGGCCAGGGTAGTACTATTCTCTGTTTGGATTGCTGCAGACAGGTATGGGCTCAATAGAGCAAGGGAGTACTTTGGCCGTGTTCCCAGCCCTAGCAGCTGTGAGGTCTGCGCCATGGCATGTGTAAGGGTATGTATTCTCTGTTAAGTACAGATACAGCCAGAAAGACAAAGTAATATACCTTATGACATAAGAAGAAGCTGTTAGCAGAAAAAGAAACTTACTTTATCTCTTATGGGTCCTTATAAGGGCCTTAGAAACAGGACCTTATTTCTATATGATTCACTTAGGACAAAAATAATATCCACATATGTGATTAGCTGCAATGATAGGGAAGCTGAAAATCGTAATAGGGACTTGAGAGGTCACTTTGACTTCAGTTTATTGAGGCTGTTGGGATGAAAGTTCGGGTTATTATGTTGGGATGAAAGATCATGTTTTTACCTTGGATATGCAGAAAGCAGAGGGTGTAGAGAATGAGCATGCACTAGCCTCAGACGATTAAGACAGAGAACAGACTGTAGAGGGGCTAGCTAAATAAACTGTGACATGGGTATGTTTCTGTTTACATAGATATTCTTGCTCAATCAGAATCAAGTGTTTGGGAAGATGACTAGTCAGTCACTAGAATTAAAAAAACAATCAATGCTTGCTATTGAGGTTGACTGTCCTTTTATTTTCTGGGTCAATATGCTATTGACAGATGTTTTCAGGCTCAGTTATTGACCTGTTCTGAGTATGTGTAACTCAGGAAAATCCCATTCCAAAATTTTGAAAGCACAAGTCCAGGCACAGCAAGCTGCTGTGGGATAATGCAGCTGATTATTTTGAGAAAAGATGCAATCTGGAAACCTGACTAAGAGCTATGCATGCGACTAGAAGGTAAGCAATCATTAGTTTGGATGTGGAGGCATTCCATCAGTCAGAGTTGTGCAGCTACTTGACTTCATAGAATCATAGAGTAGTTTGGTTTGTAAGGGACATTCAAAGAAAAGTCTGTGAGCAGATTAATCCTTTATCCTGTGATCAGTGTGAACTTTTAGTCATGTTCTGAATTAAGCCCTCCTTCCTGGATGGCTTTATAGTTACTACAGAGTAATAACACTGCACAAACCACTGCTTAAGCTGTTGCCAGAATCTAATCTATCTTGGGGTCCTTACTTTCTTCTATCTAAACAGGCACCACTACAATGATTTTGTGTAAAGTGACCCAGCCTCTTTTGCCACAGGGATCCAAACAAGCCCCAGCTATATTTTTTTCTGGAACATACAAGAGAATATTAACAGCAGAGTTACAGTTCCATAGAACTGTACTACTCAGTGGGCTACTGAGATTCATGTCAGGCCATTCTGATTGCCTTTTCACTGTATCTCAGTGTTGCACCAATATTTGGTGTACTGAAATAATGATGCTTTGTAATCAGAGTCTAATTGTGACTATGGAATGCTAACTTGTGATTATTTTAGATGACTTCTTGCAATAAATGGCAAAATAGTCTTCAGGCTTCTAGGCCTGTGGAATGCTGGTATTATCTATTACTTTACTGACAATACTGAAAAGTTCTAGTTGTGTTTAAGAGAACTGTAGGTTGTCTAATATCTGCTCTTCAGGACTTAGAAAATGAAAATTGCTGAAGGTTACGGGTTCTCCAGCAACTTTTCCTCACCTGGGAATAATCTGTTGCTGTTTTAGAGTATAAACAATCCTATTCATGTTAAAATAATTGTTTAAGACATTTTCTTATGCTTGGATATTCAGTTACAAGTGCTGAGACTTGCAACTTGGCTAGCGGCTGCAGCAAACAAACATCCTGTCAAAGTGCCTGGCACTCTGTGTTCCTGCATGATTGGCAGGAAACAGTGTGTTTGAGGAAAGGGAAGATGGACATTAAAAAAACCTATAAACTTGTTTTCCCAAAACAATAGCATGATACAAAACCAAAGGAACCTTTTATTAAAATATTTGCTGTTAGATTAATGGGCAAGCGGGGAAGAACAGGGAGAAGGTATGATTTCTTAATACATAAGTGGGGCTTAATACAACTTAATACAATGATGTTACACACATATTTGTGCATCAGCCACCCTTCAGTATGCACGGAACTGAAACCACCCATCCGTTTGTGCCCAGCCCATTGGGGTTCATTTCTAATACACTGTGTTGGCATTACTTGCTCCGTTAGTTTGATCTGACAACATCTGTCTTCAGTATCACTGGGCAATGCAGATGTCCTTCCACTTATTTGATCTGTTACAGTGCAAACCACAAGACAAACCAGGTGGTTTTGTCCCACTAGTGCCATCCTAGTGTTGTGCAGAAGGTTGGCTTTAATCTTAGTGAGGCATTGTATGCAAATCCAGCTGATGAAAGCTGCAGTGTGGGTGTGCTGAACAAGCAAGCTTCCCAGATGCTTGGGCAACATCTCCTCCCCAGTCACTCTTCAAAACTCAGCACACTGTTCGTACTGTGCTGAGTCCTGGA
The DNA here is from genome assembly GCA_025447955.1 of Psilopsiagon aurifrons. Taxonomy (NCBI): domain Eukaryota; kingdom Metazoa; phylum Chordata; class Aves; order Psittaciformes; family Psittacidae; genus Psilopsiagon; species Psilopsiagon aurifrons. Next base: position 32,951 of record JAOEHY010010657.1, on the reverse strand, counting down.
AGCTCCTATGATAGAGGAAAGCAAGTGAACTCTACTTGTCTGTGGTCTTCCAACCTGAAATTTTTCTAGATGTGCATGATGTAGTGATAGGGCAAGGGGTAATGGGTTCAAACTTAAATAGGAAACGTTTAGATTGGATATAAGGAAGAAGTTCTTTACTGTGAGGGTGGTGAGGCTCTGGAATGGGTTCCCCAGGGAAGCTGTGAATGCTCGATCACTGGTGGTGTTCAAGGCCAGGTTGGACAGAGCCTTGGGTGGCATGGTTTAGTGTGTGGTGTCGCTGCTCATTGCATGGGGGTTGGAACTTGATGATCTTAAGGTCCTTTCCAACTTTAACTATTCCATGATTCTATGATTCTATGATGCCTTCCTCCTTAAAGGCATTCTGAAGCAATATATGAGTTTTATGCCTCTATTCAGGTAGCCAGATAACTAATTTAGCCATCTACACAGGAGCCAAGCAGGTGAGACATATCAAAAAGGTATTGCTGAATCACACTGTATTAGAAAGACAGTCAAAATTGGGAATTGGAATTTGCCTTTTCTCTTTTCTCTTCCCAGTAGGTATATCTGGAAATATACCTGCTCATCTGTGATACCAAAATCATCTGAAACCGCTGAGGTGAACTGCAGCTAGGCCTTAAAAAAAGAGGATGCAAAACATCCAAATGATGAACAAGTGGTGGTGAAGGTGCCAATCAGTTATCTTTTCTTTGATGGAGTTGGGAAAATCTGCAGAACTTGGTTTTCTTTTCTGTTTTATCCTGAATTCACTGACTCTTAGTTGGATAAAAGAAGAAAGAATGTTATGATTTCTAGATTGAATTGCTACAAATATACAGATTAAGAAATTGAAAGAAGTTTTCAGTAACCTTAGGATGAGAAATAAGATACCAGTATATTTTGTATTTGTTCAATTGCAAAACAGTTTCTGTTATTGTGAAAACTTCTTGAACTCTAAGATATTTACAATGTCATCATTATGTCGGTGTGCAATACAAAATGGCATATATGCATCAGCAATTGCTTAATATCAATTGTGCTTCCAGCAAGGATCATAATCAATTTTTTCAGCAAATTCAAATAAAAAAGAGAAAGTTGAGTTTCTGTTCATTGGTCAAAAATAAGAACAATTGTGTTGCCTTACAGTGATATACCAAAAGAACTTGCACTAGTGTGATTTGTGCTGGTTTTGGCTGAGGTAGAGTTAATTTTTGTCATACTAACTAGTACAGGGTTATGTTTTGGGCGTCACTTTCAGTATATAAAGCTAGAAAGAAGACTAAAGAAGGGAGTAGATGTTTGGAGTGACAGTATTTGTCTTCCCAAGTAACCTTTAACACATAATGGAGCCTTGTTCTCCTGGAGGTGGCTGAACACCGGCTTGACCATGGGAAGTGGTGACTGAATTCCTTGTTATGCTTTGCTTGTGTGCACAGCTTTTGCTTTCCCTATTAAACTGTCTTTATTTTAACCCACAAATTTTCTCATTTTTACTCTGCTGACGCTCCCAATCCACTGAAGGGAGAGAGTGAGAAGCTGCGTGGTGCTTAGTTTCCAGCTGGGGTTAAACCACAACAGTCCTTTTTGGTGCTCAGTGTGGGCCTTGGAGTATTTGAGATAACGACAGATTTGTTTAGAATGTGCTAGATCGAATTTATAACTGTTATTGTTGTTTAGCTATTAATTGGCAGACTCCGGTGCTTGCCGTAGGGCTTGCTTGCTTACTGGAAATTAGAATCTTGTGCTTGTTAGTGGCTGCTTTTTGCTTTTGCTTCTTGCAGTACTGCTGTACTGCTTATTGTCTTATTCTTCTCTGCCTGAGAACATTCTGATAACAGCAATGGCCATGTGCCTGGGCTGGCAGATGGCCAGGGCTTCACTGCTGTTTCTGTGCTGCTGTACAGCACAGGCTGGAATTCCAGTGTGAACTTGAGTTGAAGGGGCTGCAACCTATGGATGGGTCCATGTGGGAGCAGAACATCCTGAAGCATCTGTGGATAAGCTCATGCAGAGTAGATACATCTTGAAGCCTCTGTGACCTTGACTGTGTCTGTGCTGCAGCAGATATACCTTTGCAGGTACTGTGGCCCTAGGATAACCACATGATGGAGGAGGTATACCTCAAAGCATCTGTGGCTGTGGGTAAGTCCATGCTGCAGTTGTTATACCTTGAAGCATTCAGTGTCTGTGCATGACAACAGAGATCATGAGGTTATGATGGAGCACCTCAAAGTAGATTACCATGGATAATACTATGACAGAGCAGGTATGCCCTGGCACATGTGCAGCTGGATTGTGGCTGTGGGAAGACCATGGTAAGACCATACACCTGCTGCAGCAGGTGTATCTCTGAACGCATTGTGGCCCATGGAAAGGCTATGCTGGAACAGCTACACGTCAAATCTGGTGTCATCCTATGGGGCCACTGAACTGACGGACAGGGGTAGAGTGGTTGATGTCATCTACCTGGACTTGTGCAAAGTGTTTGACACTGTCTCACATGACATCCTTGTCTCTAAGTTGGAGAGATATCAATTTGATAGGTGGGCCACTCGGTGGATAAAGAACTGGATGGATGGCTGCACGCAAAGAGTTGTGCTCAATGGCTCAATGTCCAGCTGGAAACCAGTAATGAGTGGTGTCCCTCAGGGATTGATGTTGGGACCGGTCTTGTTCAACATCTTTGTTGGTGACATGGAGAGTGGGATTGAGTGTGCCCTCAGCAAGTTTGCAATGACACCAAGGTGGGTGGTTCGGTCGATATGCTGGAGGGAAGGAATGCCATCCAGAGGGACCTTGACATGCTTTTGAGGTGAGCTGATGCCAATCTTATGGAGTTTAATCATGCCAAGTGCAAGGTCCTACACCTGAGTCGGACTTGCAATCCCAGGTACAGCTACAGGTTTCGCAGAGAAGAGATTCAGAGCAACCCTGAGGAGGACTTGAGGTGTTGGTCCATGGAAAAATGAACATGAGCTGGCTTCAGTGTGTGCTCGCAGCTCAGAAAGCCAACCATATCCTGGGCTGCATCAAAAGGAGTGTGACCAGCAGGTCGAGAGAGGTGATCCTACCCCTCTGCTCTCGTGAGACCTCACTTGAAGTATTGTGTGCAGTTCTGGTGTCCTCAACATAAAAAGGATATGCAACTGTTGGAACAATTCCAGAGGAGGCCCATGGGGATGATGAGGGGACTTGAGCACCTCCTGTATGAAGGCAGGCTGAGAAAGCTGGGGCTGTTCAGCCTGGAGAAGAAAAGGCTGCATGGAGACCTCATAGTAGCCTTCCAATATGGGAAGGGGGCCTATAGGGATGCTGGGGATGGACCCTTCATTAGGGACTGTAGTGATAGGACAAGGGTTAACGGATTCAAACTTAAACAGAGGAAGTTTAGATTGGATATGAGGAAGAAATTCTTTACTGTGAGGTGTGGTGAGGCAGTGGAATGGGTTGCTCAGGGAAGCTGTGAATGCTTCATCGCTGGCGGTGTTCAAGGTCTGGTTGGACAGAGCTTTGGGTGGCATGGTTGCGTGTGAGGTGTCCCTGCCCATGTCAGGGGGGTTGGAACTTGATGTTCTTAAGGTCCTTTCCAACCTTAAGTATTCTATGATTCTATGATTCTATGACTGTGGCTGTTCATAAATCTATGGTGCAGCAGGTCTCTGAGGAGACTGGCTCATAGGTAGGGCTTCACTTAGGTCAAGTACACACCTAAGTCTCTGGGTAAGTCTAAGCCAGAGAAGGGGCAAGGGAAGGAGTTCATTGCAATGTTAAACCCAATGTTCTGGTCCAAAGAGACCAGTGGTAGAGATGATAATAGAAATATATTTAAATGGTTATAAAATGGGATTTGAGTTGCATGTTGTAGGAATTATTACAGCAGGATCCACCCGAACCATTGGAGGACAAGCCTTAGAAGAAGCAGTGCAAGTGCAGCCATCCAGCCAGTTCTATATCCACTGAGTGGCCCATCTATCAAATTGATGTCTCTCCTATTTAGAGACCAGTATCCCATGTGAGACACTGTCAAACGCTTTGCACAAGTCCAGGTAGATGACATCAACTGCTCTACCCCTGTCCGTCAGTTCTGTAGCCCCATCATAGAAGGCCACCAGATTGGACAGGCAGGATTTCCCCTTAGTGAAGCCATACTGGCTGTCACCAGCTACCTTGTTGTTTTTCACTTGCCTTAGCGTGCCTTCCAGGAGAATCCAAGACTGGTCTGTGTTCTCTGCAGGCCACTGCAAAGGTGTGGCTAGGTATGGCATACTGTTGCACATAGCATCATGCTGCTCTCAGTCCACAGTAGTAAAGCCACAGTAGCAAGGTCACAGTAGCTTGGGAGGTGCCTGCCAAGCTTGCTATCTAGAGGAGTAACTGGCAGTAGAACAGCTTTAGAACTCAGTTTTATTAGGGCTGGCTGAAGCTTCTATATATCATGCTGTATATCCTCAGATTTAGTTTTTGCCCTAGATTAAAGCTTATGAATGTTTTTAATTAGCTTACTACAAAAACTTTTTTTTTGAGTTTACAGCCTTTTTAGTTCATTTTGACCAAATACAGGCTTCCTATGAACATTCTCCTGTCTGAATTTAGTCTAATGTAGTCAAGTGATTCTCTTGTTGGTAAAATGATTAGTTGGCATATATGCTAAGTGATAACAAAAACATGGAAGAAATTGTCTTTGGAATTGGAACAAATATCAATGGGAGAAACTGCATGTTGTCATTGGTCATAGTGAAGAGATTTCTTTGCGAGTGGCATTTAATTTAACGACTTCACAAAATGGTGGGGTCAACTCCATCAATTTTAAGTGAGTTGACAGGTTCATTGTAATTCTAACAGCCAGGACTTGATCCTGCAAACCTTACTCACCAGAATGAAAAATATTTTAAGGCCATGCCATTGCTATGTATCAAATAAAGAAGTAAGGTTCAAAATACAGAATTTTCCCCTCCTTTTTTCACCTTTACCATCAGAATATTTTTGAAGCTGATGAAGGGATTCTCTTTAGCTCTGACACACAAATCAATCTTTGTTCTTTTCTGGCTTATGCCTGAAGTAAAATGTGCAACAACAATAACAATAATAATAACAATAATGTAAAACTTATTGGATAAACACTGTAAGACAAAGCAATAATGTGAAGGTGACATAAACAAATATTTCTACACTAAAACCGCAGAACTAGAACACTCCAAAATCTTGCAATGATGGTTTTTTGCTAGAACTCTCTCACCATTTAATGCTTAAATGCAGGGACAAAGTAAAATTCAAAACCTGTGCATGAAGAGTCTTGCTGAATGCCCTTCTAATATCCTGCTTTTGCAAGAGCTGGCAGCCAGACAGCAAGGGGTGATTGTAGGTCTGTAAGTCAGCGATCCTGAGGAAACAACCTCACCTGCATGGCTCTATTTCTGTCCTGGAACGAAAAGTAAAGTCTGGTGAAGTTATGTATGAAAAAAAACAAATCAACAATTATTACACTTTCTTGAGCCTAAAAGCATTTAAAAGGCATTTTCATCTAAAAGGAGACAAAAATTGTGCTTTACTAAGAACAGACACCTCCAAGAATAGGAGTTGTCATGCGCCAGCTGTGGCACTCAATGTTGAAAAAGAAGGTAATCGGAAAGAAAGAGAAGGGAAGGAAGAGAAGTAAAGAGGAATGAAGATATGACATAAGTATAGGGGAGGACAGTGGAATTTGTTCAGGACATACAGATTAGTACTTTGTGTAAAAAGTCCCCCAAAGTCTTAAATGGCCAATAGAGTTTTGCATTTTGTCTTCAAGATGAGAGATAGAAATCATTATTTAAGTCTGTGAATCAACATATGATGTAACAAGACATCCTGCAGGGTTTGCACTGTCCTATAAGGTGATTTCTTGTGTAAGACCAATACAGTAAAGATGCTTGTTAGCTGAGACTGCTTTTTGCTAGCATTATTTTATGGTAAATACTTCCTTTACAAATTGATAAAAAGGCTGATTTACTTGTAGAGTTTAATTCTACCTTGATTAGTGATCACTTCATCACCTGCAATGCTAGAACAGGAGGGAATTAGAAAAGAAGGAACCAGTTTCCTATTTGTCTCTAAAATAAAAGGCATTGGACACATGGCACCCTATAAATACTGTGACACCGTATGACGGCAAACATGGGCACAATGCAGTGCTTATTCTCAGTTGGAATCCATCTGTACACTACTGTAGTAAGACAAAAGAGGATTGTTAGCACTTAAAGGCACCTTGACGTAGTCATACCACTTGACTGTTTTATTAATTGCCCCATCTGTTAAGTGAGAACTTTCTGACATGGATTGGTACACGCTTTTAAACCCCTTGGTCTGCTTCCTATTGGTTCCACATGTGTTTGTATTTGTTCTCAGTAGGCAGAGATTCCAGAGAGAAAATGAACCGCTGCAGATCGATTGCAGTATCAGTCATGCAGAAGACATGGTAAAACATGCCACTTCAGTCTGGTTTACTCTTAACCCTTTGAACACAGAAAAGGGGGAGGGTAGGAAGGGAAGGGAGTAGAGGAGTGAGAAGAAGGGAGAGAGAGAGGAAACAGTTAGCTGCCAAAGCCACTAATGGAAGAAATAGGATTGGTATCGCCACTTACGAATTACTCATCTCATTAGGGGCTCTCTGCCTTCTAATAATTCCTTGCAAATCACATTTCTACTGCTGCTTGTCTTCGAGTTATGTACTTTAGTGTAGCCAAGCCAGACAGTATTAGGGTGATGTGGAAGATTACACTGCTGGGCTGTGTATTCCTGCCCGTTCTGCACTGCCTGGATAATTCTATGACAAAATTACAGTGACAATAGCAGTGACAGAGGCACAGAGTGACAAAAAGCAGAGCATTTGAAGGTAAGGATGTGTTTCATACAAAAGCATAGTGTTAAGTGTTTGCAGAAGGTGTAATCCTACTTACCTGATTTTTTAGTTGGTATTTATGGTATTGCTTAGAATTATATTCTAAAACATGATTTTAAAAGGCATTAAGGGAGAACTTGTATTTTGAAGATGTGGACAGTAATTTGAGGCATTTCAATTTATTGAGAAAGTAGGATCAAAATTAAAAGACCAACTTTATCTGAACTCACAGGCAGTAAAAGCAGTACTCTTAGTTGAAGAGGATTGGCAGTTCTGTACTTAGGCAGGGTTCTAAAAACTTGGTGACAAATTTCTGAAATCTAAAGATGACTTCTGTGAATTGCACATGTGCATTCATACATTAATGCTTGAGAAAGTCAAGTAGGAACTCCAAATCCAAAAAATTTGCAGCATAAAAATCTTCTCCTGTTATAGTGCTACAGTTGTGTTGACTGAAAGCCTACTGAAGGCTAGATTACATATGAAGGCCCACATAATCCAGTCATTTCTCATAGAATCATAGAATTACTGAGTCTGGAAAAGACCCTTCAGATCATTATGTCCAACTGTAAACCTGTCACTTCCAAGTCCACCACGGAACCATGTCCTTAAGCACCATGTGTACATGTATTTTGAACATCTCCAGGGATGGCGACAACCATTTCCCTAGGCAGCCTGATCCAACACTTGACAACTCTTTTGGTGAAGTCATTTTTCATAATATCCAATCTAAAACTCTCATGGCACAACTTGAGGCCATTCCCTCTTGTCCCATCTCTTGTTGCTTTTAAGAAGAGATTGACATCCAACCTCCTAGAAGCTTCTTAATGTTGTTGCTAAGGTTTCTCCTCAGCCTCTTTCTCTCCAGACTAAACAACCCCAATTCCCTCAGATGCTTCTTACCAGACTTGCTCTCTAGACCCTTCACCAGCTTTGTTGCCCTTCTTTGCACACACTCCAGCACCTCAATGTCTTTCTTGTAATGAGGGACCCAAATGTGAGCACATTATTTGAGGTGCAGCCTCATCAGTGCTGAGTAGCAAGGGGTTGATCACTGTCCTGGCCCTGCTGGTCACACTATTTCTGATACAGATGAGGATGCTGTTGGTCTCCTTGGCCACCTGGGCACGAGCTGTATCATGCTCAGGCAGCTGTTAATTAACACCCCCAGGTCCTTTTGGACTGGGCAATTTTCCAGCCACTCTTCCACAAGCCTTGCATGGAGTTGTTGTGGCCCATGTGCAGGACCTGGCACTTTGCCTTGTTGAACCTCATACAGTTGGCCTTGGGTCATTGATCCAGCCTGCCCAGATCCCTCTGCAGAGCCTTCCTACCCTTCATCAGATCAACACTCCCATCCAACTTGGTGTCCCCTGCAAACTTACTGAAGATACACTTAATCCAGTTCATTGTCCAGATATGTGCATGTTCAGATAGTTGATAAAGATATTAAATGTAATTGGTCACAACACTGTGCACTGGAGAGTACCACTTGGGACTGGTTGCCAACCGGATTCAACTCCACTCACCAAAAGTCTTTGAGTCTGGTTATCCAGCTTGATTTTACCTCATGAAGTGTACTCACATCCAAACCACAGGCGGCCAGTTTCTCCAGGCGAATGCTGTGGGAAATGGCGTCAAACACTTTACTAACATTCAGGTAAATTGTACCATTTTTGTACCAATTACCAACAATTTTCAACAATTTTCAGTGATTTTCAACAATTACTGTTGAAAAGCAACAGAAAGAATGAATACATGAGTCTTTCTGGCCTATAGCGGTGACCAAGATTGTGCAAGTAAAAAGGAGGGAGTTTGTAATTCATGGCACTCTTGCTCCATGCAGTCTCTGATCTTTCTAGTCAAGAAAAGGAAGTAGGCTGTTCTGGCCAATATATTTCTCAGCAATGTGGCTTCCTTATACTGATTTAACTGAAAGTGTCAATAATAGTTCAGCCACTGGGTATCTGTTTAGACAGTATACTTGCTAGGTAACACTGACCTTATGAAAAGATTGAACTGATGGAGGTAAGCGGTGTTAGGTATGGAGAAGCACAAACTCTGGCAGCACTTGCTACAAATTATCTGCTTGCCCCAGACTCTTCTGAGCTTCCTTCAGTCAAGCTCATGATTGTGCTGGTTATGATTGTTGGAGAAGTTGACAGATAGCATGAAATGTGAATCCTTGTAGAAAGACCAAGGTTGTGGAAGTTGTAAGGAATGAGTTTGTTTTGTATGGGACTCCTGTATATGTATGGAATACCCTTTTGGTCAATTCTGGTCAGCTTTTCCAGATGTGATGCCACCCAGCTTCTTGACCACACCCAGCCTACTCACACTTCTTCATTCCTTCCCATTAGGTATTTATACACGTGTAAAAGACCCTCCAGAGCTTCTTTTTTGTCTTGGATGAATACTCGCGACTCTCTTAGCTTCTCCTCATATGAGGGACTGTCTAGTTCATTAACTGTCTTGGTGGCCCTTTGGTGTGCTCAGCCCATTATGGCCATGTACCTCTGGTACTTGGGAGCTCAGAGCTGGACACCGTAACCCAGATATGCCTCACTAGGGCTGAGGAGAGAGAAAGGATCTCCTCTCTTGGCCTGCTGTCAAAGCTGTTGTAGGGGACTGTTGCAGGGGACTGTTGGCTGCCTGTGTTGCAGGAGCATATTGCTGCCTCACAGTCAACTTGTTGTCCATCAGGACTCCCCAGTGCCTCCTCTCCAGCCTCCCAGTGTTCGGTGTGCACTTGAAGTTGTTCCTCTCCATGTGCAGAACATTGCATTTCCCTTGGTTCTGTTGTATGAACTCCTGTCTGCCTGTTTCTCCAGCATGTCCATGATCCCCAGAAACACAGCAAAACCCTTTGATGAATAAGCCTCTCCACATCTGCAAACTTATTGAAGGTTCAGTCTGTCCCATTATCCAGGTCATTAACAAAGATGTCAAAAAGTACTGGTCCCCCTTGACTCCTGAGGCACACAATTGGTTACTGGCCTTCAACTGGACTTTGTGCAACTCATCAAAATCCTCAGGAACTGGCCATGCAGTTGTCTTTCAACCTCACTATTCACTTATCTAGCCCAAGCCTTATCAACATGTCTATGAGGATGTTAAGAGAAAGATAACAGTGTCAAAAACCTTACTGAAGGTAAATTACTTCTGCTCTCTCTTCATGCACTGTGACAGCCACTTCATTGCAGAAGGCTGCTGGGAATTTGATTTCTTGAATCCATGCTCACTACCCTAATTGACCTTTTACATCATGTGTTCAGGTATATTTTCCAGGATTATTTACTCCATCTCCTAGGGATTACAGTTCCTAGGGATTGAAATGAGGTTTTACCAGCATGCTGTTTGCTAGACCCTCCTTGTCATCTTTCTTGAGGAAAAGAGCAATATTTGCTGTCTGTCAGTCATCAGGAGCCTCCCCTGGTCATCACAACCTTTCTAAGATAACTGAGAGTGGCCTTGCAATGACATGGGCCAGGTTCTTCATCACTCCTGGCTACATCCGACCAGGACCCAGGAACATGTATAGGCCGAGTTTGTTTAAGTGCTCCTTAACCTGATCCTCCTCTACTAAGGGTGCAACTACCTCCCCTTGCACTTTCCTGCAGCCTCAGGGGCCTGGACACTGGGATCTGGGGTTGTTGAAGATTAATCTCACCAGTAAACACTGTGTTGAAAGAAGTGTTAAGTACCTCTGCTTTTCTATGTTTTTTTGCCAGCAATCAGCTCCCCTACCCTATTTAGCAGTTGGACTACACTTTCCCCTTTCTTCCTTTTACTACTGAAGTCCCTTAGGAAACCTTTCCTGCTGCCCTCTGATTCAGAACTTCAGACTGTTTCTAAAACTATCTGGGAGACAATCAGTACTATCTTTTTTTAAAAACCACTAGTTAGAGATAAAGCAGAAGTGTAATGGTACTGTATAAGAAGGCGCTATTTTAGGGATGGATCAAACAAATTTTAATTCAGGTTTTAGATGAAATTTTAGCTTTATCAGGCTCAGAATGGCTCTAACAAATGCATCAAAGCTTTAGTCTCATAGTTTATGGTGGCAACAGGCCCTCTATATGGGCAGAATTGTAAGACTGCCTTTAGATGGCTGATGATGTTTCAGTCATATTTTTCTGTTTAAAAATATACATTTGTTGAAAAATCTCAGGGTTAGCCAAGCATGAACATTTCCAGGTATGCATGAAAGGTATGTAAGTTGACCCACTGTTTCGGGGCTTCCTGGCAGAAGACCATATGTGAATCTTTCTCACAGTGGACTGTAGTAAGGAGATGTGGCAATTTGCTAGCTTTGGAGCTTTGAGCCAATTGCTATTCTAACATGATAATTTTGCATGTGCTGAAATTTTTTGGCTTGTTAGCACATGCCTTAATGACTCAAGGGAGGTTCCACTGGAATTGGATCTTGCTCAATGTTCTTTTCTATAAATGCTCAATTGTAACTGCAAACCATCTTAACGTATAGTGTTTGTCGAGAGGCATTGAGAGGCTGTGATCTTTAGTTTTTTGCCTTCTAACCGAAAGATCACAGGGCAAAGGGCTGTGAGCATTGGGTCATATTTAGAAGTATAACTACTACTGATGTTCTGCTTTTATTTTTCAGGCCTGGAAAGAGTATTGACCAAAATATTAATATTTAATTTACCAGTATCTTCTAATTGTTCTTCTTTTCTAAGTTACTACTGCAAAAGTGGAGTTATTATTAATGAAAATTTAGTCAGGAGGATTTGCTCTGTTCTGTTGCTGAGGCGGTAGAATTAAAAACATAAATACACTTAGCACCACAAACCTACAAAGCAAGCTTCAGCCCAACTGAGTTAAGTACAGAACACTATCCTGGAGAAGAGAGTCGTCTTGCAGATAGAGGTAGTAAATACATTTACATGTGTAATATGTTGTAAGATGGTAAGACTTAATAAGTCTTAACTGATAAATTTCGGGAAGTCATAAAAAGTAGCTGATGGAGAGACAGGAGTGTATTTTTCCCATGTCCTATTGTTCAATGCTTTTTGCCACTGAGGCCTCATTCTATGAAAACAGAATTTTACAGACACATTGTAGGGGTGTGTTGATTATAAAATTCTTTAATAAAGCCTTTGTTTCCAGCAAAATAATTTTTGCATAATCACTAATTTGACAGAACGTTTTAAATTTATTTATAATTAAGAGCAAATGCCCGTGGACTAGAATATTGTTGTAGGTTAATGGCCTCCTGCTGGTTTATGAATGTAGAAGCGCTTATTTTCCAAGCAGCAGGTGCTAATGCTCTGTCAGTGTTCTATTAGGACATTTTTTTGATTACATAAAATGTCTCATGCAGATTTAAACATTTTATCAGTTGGTTGCTGGTGCATTGGCATGACAGATACTGTGCCATGTTTGACATAATTGCACTTTTACAGAGTCAAAGGTCTCTCTAGGTCCTATATTACTTACTGAATTTTAACAGACTTTGTTGTTCGTTTGGGCTATCTGAAGAGTAGTTGTTTGAATGTTTCTATTCTCTTCTTCCATTCCATTTCTCAAAAAAACCCAGCAAAACTCAAACTAGCAATTTGTAAGCATTTCAATAGAATAGTTTAGGCTTGTTTTGGAAAGAACTGAGGAACAGGAAATAAAAACAAGTACATTCCCTATTAAGCAAACAGGGATTAATAAAATAATATGTTCCTGGGACTGCTTGAGGGGAAATATGGTTTCAACAGCTTGTGTACAGCTTGGGTCATACTTTAAATCTTGCCTTCATTATGATTTGCAGAAGTGATCGGTGCCAATTTGGTAGGAGTCAAGCCAGAGAACTGGCCTGTGCACTCTCCTCTTTTTTTTTCATATGTACATGCCATGGAAGATAAGTGGTGAAGATGAAATGCGTGTTTATGCAATTATAAGTCTGATAGGCAGAGGAATATATCTTCTAATACAGGATGTATCACTGATTCCTGTTATCCTGAACAATTAATTGCTCTATCTCCTTGTTTGTAGTCTAGCTGTAGATTTGTACAAGGATTCAAGTTGCAAGGAAAATATATCATTAGTAAAAGTTTTTTTTGGGATATGTTAGGAAAAAGGGACTGCGTAACAGCTGTAGGAGAAGGAAGTCCTAGAAGACTGGGTGCTGAACAAGGAAACAGGTAGCCTCAGAAGATACATTTTGAGAAAAATGCCATAAAAATTTTTTTAATCTCCCAAAACAGGAGCTTTCAATAAATGGCAATACTGTGAACTGTACAACCTGACCAGACAAGTGATGATTATGAAATTTCAGAATTAATGGGCTCTTCTTATACCTTTTAATGTAAACACTGTTGAAGATGTTACAAAACCCCTTTCAGTGATTAAGGGGTTAACCTACAGCAGCTGGGTATCCTGTTAGTTCTGAAACACCTTTCTTCCTTGTCACACTCACTCACTCCTTTGAAAGACTTTTTGAGTCAGCTCAGCTTCTACCTGTTTCCTTTGAAAGGTATTTTCTGAGTAGCAGCATAAATTCTTTATAAAAATGTAGGCAATATGCTATTTCCGTTGTTGAACACTCTAATCAGACTGCACTAAATTAATTAAAAAAATATTCAGTTTCTTTAGTAGGAGAGGGAGGGAGCACATAAGAAAGCAGGAAATGATCTTTACACATCAGTCTCTCTCAGGGAATAATTGAATGCCAAGACTGCTGACCAGGCTGCAGCTATAATGAGCTTTTATTAACTTTTCTACCAGTGTTCCCATTCTTTGTCTACTAAGATCCCCTCCCTTCTTAGTATGGCAGCACTCCCAGGTGGATGACAGTGCAGTAGAGTGGTTTCTGCTCTGCTAATAAATGTGGAAACAAGAAAATGTTTTCTCTGAAGCTTAGCAGCATGGTCTGGAGGTATACCCTTTGTACACAGTATGTCCAAATGTCTGGGAACAATGTGGAACTTGGGTTCACATCACTCAAATTTTAAGTATATATTAAATCCCAGGAAAGATCTGGGACATTACTATGGGATCACAGTTTTAGATCATGATTAGAGGTGGTGTAACACTGTTGGTGTTGGGCAACAGCATGTGTCTGAAAATATTACGGGACTAATGGCTTCACGAGTTCTTATGTCGTTACTCTGGTGCATTAGTATTGCTAAAGAGCTGCTCCACATTTAAGTTAGCAGAAGCAGGAACATGAATATTCCCAAACCCAGGCCTCTGATGAGACAGAAACATTGTCTTCCTTCTCTACTTGAATTTTCATGGAAAGTAACCCTGCAGCTTTTTATGGCAAGTGTGGTTGAAGGAAGGAGATGAATTCTGCAGAGGGTTGAGGAAGAGCTGATTCATTCCTGAAAACATAATGGAGCTTTTTGAAGAGTTATTCCAGTTTAAGATGGCTCATGTTTTGTGCTGTGGATTGTAGCGAAAAATCTGTGCAAAGAAATATCCTAGATGTTACACTGAATGTTCTCCCTGGAATACCTCTTTAGTAGGGGTGAATAAGAAGGTAAGATGAGCCACAAGGAGTGTGCAAGCTACAGAGAAGGAAGGGTATGAAGCAAAAAGATGCCAGTATAAATGACTAAAGAAAACTTGAAGTTAGACCTCCTAAGTGCATGTCTGCTAAGTCTTCCTTGGGAAGATCTCACCCGCATCTCTGGCACTTCCACAGCAGATAACCTAAGCTGACATTCACCTTGGCTGCATTACAGAAGTAATATTTTCACGAGGACAAACTGCTGTTGAACAGCAGCTCCATTGAATTACTCATGCTTTCCTTCAGCAGGCATGCATGTTTTCTTTTCCATAGCAGGATTTTTCTTTTTTTCTTTCTCTTTTTTTTCCCCCCCTTTTTTTTTTTTTTTTTGGCGCATACTAACATTCGCAGTCCCCTTTCCACTTCTCAGGCTTGCTAGGTTTACTTCCACAGGTCATGTGTCACCCACTTATAGTACTTTGGCAGGAATCAAACAATAGTTTTGATTGATTTTGTAAAGCAGTTTTGTAATGTGTAAAAGATAATTGTGGAAAAAAGTGATTTATCTTGCTATTTTTGTCTCCTAGATTTTAAATTTAGTGAGAAAATGAGGCCTGCATGGCTAATGATACAACTCTGGTAGGAACAGCCTCTGTCCACCCTGGCCTACAATAGACAAGAGCCTAGATACAAAGAAGGGAAAATGAAATATGTTTTCACAATGGGAACTTAGAGCAGCATCTCAGTGATTAAACTGGATAAGCAATCATTCAGCTGCCTAGCTGCTTCTGGGAAAAAAAGTTTTGTGAAAAGGGTGGGATGATTTACACCAACATTTATCCTCCCAAAAAACTGTCAGTCAACAATGTTTTTCTCTCTTCTCCTGAGAAACAGGATTTGTTGGACTTCCTGAGCCAGTGGTATTTAAAATATAAACAAATTAAAACAAGATACAATAGGTGTTTTTCTTCAAAGGAGCTATTAATTTGTGTTTAGCTTTTCATAAAAAAACAGGCGTTATGAAAAGCCTAATTACAAATCCTCACTAAAAACATTCTTGTGAAGGGACATAAATCTGGTTACTTCATTCTGCTCTGGTTTTTTTGAACACTTCCCCCTTTTCATCACTGTCTTAGCATAGGAGTAGTCTAAAATTAGTGAGCCAATGTACGTAGTAAGGTGATAATGTGCTAGGCAGATGATAGAATTTGTTTTTATGTTAGTGCTGTCTTCTGCACACAAGTACTGGTACGAAAACACAGAATTACATCTCTGAAGCATGTTTCCCAGATGCAATCATTTGATAGCACCATAACACAAATATTTTACCCTCCACTGAAAATGGCTAACAAATGTCACTGCACCTATGGACATTGCTATGTTCTCTTCCATCCAAACAACCTCAATATCACAAACACTGATGAATAATGAAATAAATATAAAAATGCTGAATGATTTTATTTTTATGCATTAGGGATAGGATGATATATTTCCCCTGGGGTTTTGATCTGCCACTTGCTGCTTATGATGTTACTCTTTGGTCATTAAAATGAGAATTGTCCAGCATTTTCAATTCTTCCAATAGGTCATATATGTGAACAGAGGGACAAAAAACAAATTAGAGATACCCACATCCATGCTTTGGGCTGACAGCTGGAAATTTCACACTATTACAAGAAAAACTCATGAAGCATTTTCAGTTCTCTTTCCAGCAGTTTTGCTTTTTTCTTTTTCCCATGAACAGAGGAAAAAATTGCTGTAAAGCCTCAGTTTATGATATAAAAGGTAATCTGAAGCCCTTGCCTCAACAAGGGCAGAAATGCAACTTAGTGTATAGTCCTGGGAGAAGCAGGAACCTTGCTCCAGCTAGTAAAGACCCTGCCCCAGATGTTTTTCATAGGATTCAAAGAATCATAGAATAGTTAGGGTTGGAAAAGGTCTTAAAGTATCTAGTTCCAACCCCCCTGCCAAGGGCAGGGAAGCCTCACACTAGACCATGTTGTCCAAGGCTCTGCCCAACCAGGCCTTGAACACTGCCAGGGATGGAGCATTTACCACTTCCTTGGGCAACCTGTTCCGGTGCCTCACCACCCTCACCGTAAAGAACTTCTTCTTTATATCTAACCCAAACTTCCCTGGTTTAGTTTAAACCCATTCCGCCTTGTCCTATCACTGCAGTTCCTGATGAAGAGTCCCTCTGAACTATCCTTGTAGGCTCCCTTCAGATACTGGAAGGCTGCTATGAGGTCTCCACACAGCCTTCTCTTCTCCAGGCTGAACAACCCCAACTTTCTCAGCCTGTCTTCATACGGAAGATGCTCCAGTCCCCTCATCATCCTTCTGGCTCTACTTTGGACTTGTTCCAACAGTTGCATGTCCTCTTTATGTTGAGGGCACCAGAACTGTATGTAGTACTCCAAGTGAGGTCTCACAAGAGCAGAGTAGAGGGGCAGGATCACCTCCTCCAATCTGCTGGTCACACTCCTTTTGATGCAGCCCAGGATGCAGTTGGCTTTCTGGGCTGCGAGCACACACTGCTGGCTGATGTTCATTTTCCCATCAACCGACACCCCCAAGTCCTTCTCTACAGAGCTGCTCTGAATCTCTTCTCTGCCCAACCTGTAGCTGTGCCTGGGATTGCTCTGACCTAGGTGTAGGACCTTGCACTTGTCATAGTTGATATTCAGGAGCTGGCATTGGACCATCTCTCCAGCCTGTCAGGGTCCCTCTAGTGTATTGACTGAATCCTCTTACTGCAAGCGGCTGTAGGTGTCTAAGCAGGGCTGATCAGCACTGTCTGTGTTGGCTTCTCATTGGTCTCTATTTCTGCTTCCTGGCTGAAGGGGCTCTGTCTGTGTGTACATTTGTGTATGCTCAGTGCCAGCTGTGTGTGTGGGACCACAGGCCACAGGTGTATGCACCAGCATGCCAGCAACTGGAGAAACTGCAGTGTCTCCATGTTGCCTGGGTGGTACATGTGTCAGTGTGTGCAACTGCTAGCAAACATCAAGCCAGACTAGTGGTAAGCAGGATGAGGGGTTTGGAGTGTATTCTAGTGGCCTTAATTCTGGGCTGGATACCATTGAGACCAGAAGGTCTGAGATCTGGCAACATCAGCAGCCATAAGTACAAGCCAATTACCAGGGGTCTGAGTTGAGTACTGGTAACTTCCATGGGTCTGGACCAGCAATCAAAGATACGTGTTCATGTTTGTACGTGTGCACATGAAACAACTGGGAGACAATGAAGTCTGGAGTTACGGGAAGGAGGTATGTCTAAGGCAGTTAATAGAGGGATCAGTATTTAACATACACATGTGAATGTATGTATTTTCCACAAACAGGTTTTCATCCTGATCAGCCAGAGACAGAACAGGCTGAGGATGATAGTGCTATGTTTGCGTTGTCTTTATCTTTTTAAATACTGTTTCTTCTGTCTGTGGGGCTGGCCATGTGTACCTGTATAGATGCATTGTGTGTATGTGGACATGTCTGCCTATCAGGGGCATATACTCAACCTAGCTCTTGCTGGTCCCAGCGATATGGAGCTGCAGCAGCCTCACCACAGTTGGGCTGCTAGATTCAGCAACTCTGAATACATATCAGCAATATGTATTATTTAGAGCACTGCGCTTGAAATACCATCCCTGTTACTTTACATTTGGAAAAGCTGAGGCAGAAAAAGAGGCAACCAAATTCACTCGGCAGGCCAAAGGCAGATCATCCATGGTTTTAACACACTAGAAAAGTGAGAGTCACCACTCAAAGGCAGTGAATAAAACAGCATCTCCGAGCTGAGTATGTTGTAAGTGAAGAGGAATAGACAGGAACAAAAACCTCTCAACTCAACTAGCAAGATGTCTGCAAGAGAGAAGAGATTGTAAATGTCTCACTTCAGCAGGTAGAAGTTAGTATTATGGGAAATATTCAAAGTGAAGACATTTCAAGATTCATACTATTTGTCCTAATTAAATCAAAGAAACAAATGGAATGAGTAAGCTTCTCTTTAACTGAGTGTCATATCTCAGGCTGGTAAGCTGTAACATATAAGGTGCAGTAACTACAATGGTAACATATGCCTTATCATGCCTTGCTCATTGATTGTCTTCCACACTGGATGGTTTTCCATTCGATCCTCTTCCTTGCTCCAAACCACAGAGGAAAGAAAGCATTCCTAGAGCTTAGTATTAAAGTCTTTAAGACAGACCACAGTGCAATTAAACAATTGTGCTGCTTGAGGTGTATAACAGCTTGGCATGTGGTTTTTTGTATACTTCACACTTGGATTGTGTCAAGAAACAGTGCCGAGAGGCAACATGTAAAGTCTGTAGATGGTGGCTAAATATATCTTACTATGGCTAGTCTGCAGATCACTGTTCCTTGCTTCAAGCACTGCAGAGCAAGGCAGAAACAATGCAAAGGCAAGATGCTTGGCTTGACTTTTTCCCTTGCTGAAAAATCCTGAAGAGATTTACACCCTGTTTTCCTTAATTGGAAGAAAACTAGTCAGTACATAGGGCATTTTGAACTGGAGCACAGGGGGCTGGTGAAGGAGACAGGAGATAAATCCTGAAGTGAACTTTTCTACAAGGAAAATACTGGAACTGTTTAGAGAATGCCCTGCTGAGAATTTCTGGATAGCATTATTTTGTGTGAAAGCCACCTGGAAAATCTTCCTGACTCAGCTGGAGTATGAAAACAACTTGCCAAGGCATTAGCTCAAGCTCAGCTAATTGCAATATTAGTTATTAAGATGTTATTGGCTTAAGTATCTCTTGGAACCATGGAGAAGCAAAGTGAATGTGTCAGGAAGCTTAAGACAGGGGAGATAAATGCTGTCTTCCCTTCCTTTCTCTGAAAAGCAACAGTATGATAACTCACAGCTTCAGAGATGCGCATCTGTGCATTTATGTGTGATGAGACTTAAATACATATATATGAATGCATACAAAATAAAAATGCATACACTTGCACACACATATATGTTTACGCTGTTCATATGCCTGCATAAGAACAAGACCCACTGAATAACTTGAAGTCTTCTGTGAAATTGCTTGCATTTTTGTAAGAATTGTTATGACATGATAATCTAATAACAACAAAATCAAGTTTGATTTTTTTTTTCTGTCATCCAAGCCTGCCTTAATTTGACAGAGACCACTGGAAACAGGCATTTTCCTTGAAGGCAAACATGACCCCTTCTATCTTCTGCATCAAAAACGGGTGACTTGAGGAAGGGGTACCAAGCTGATAGTAGCGCAGCAATTTTCTACTGGACATTTTTGAATAGTTTAATGGTGCTGGGGTTTTATTTCTCCAGGTCTTATTCTGTATGTTAATGATGCCAAGAATGAATCACCAATGTATAAAGAAAATAAGAGAAAAAGCAGATAAAGCCCCTGCTTGGGAGAACTAATGTAATTTTCTGACATTAATTACCTGGATCTTTGACAAGCATTCAAGTTCTTCCCCATGCCTGTTTTAGAACAAGCAATTTCCTCATATCGGCCTAAGTGGGTTGCTGCAGTTGCAACTGAAAATAGGTATACCTCTACGGTGCACTCACGTAAAAGGCTGAGGAATAATGCTGCTCAGTTAGAAGCAAACAGAAAATGAATAGAGATGATTTGTACCCTGATTAAATTTCTGTTGCTCAGTATGAAGACAGAACTTCCTGTGCTTCAAAAAACCTCTACAGCTTTCTGGATGGTTAAAAGGACTGAGAACATTTCAAGGGTTCTCCAAAGTCAATTACGACCTTTCAAACCAATGGCTGTCTTTCTTGAATTAAGAAAGAATAGATACAATTTCCCATGAAATGGGAGCAGAATGACATGCTGCTTGTAGAACTAAATTATAACATCACCCCAGACTGGCAAACAGTCTTGTTTAAGTGCACAGCCTGGGGAACAGAAGGGATTTATCAGTTCATGAGTGCCTGTTCCCTGTGGCGCTGCAATATTTGACCAATTAGCTCTGAGAATGGGTCATAAGGCACTCTGTGATAGAATACCTGTTCAGACTGAAAACATATAGTTCTGGATAAGTGAATCATTTGTTTAGACAGCATGTATATCAGTAAAGCCTCTAA
The DNA here is from genome assembly GCA_025447955.1 of Psilopsiagon aurifrons. Lineage (NCBI taxonomy): Eukaryota > Metazoa > Chordata > Aves > Psittaciformes > Psittacidae > Psilopsiagon > Psilopsiagon aurifrons. The sequence continues at coordinate 12,519 of JAOEHY010010657.1, read as the reverse complement.
CAACTTCACACTTGCCTTAGAGAGATAATTTAATAATTTGAAAATGCTGCATAAAAATTATATTCAACTGTCCAAAATTTGTTTGGACATAAATATGGTTATTTTTCTTTCTTTTTTTTTTTTTTTTTTTTTGTTTTTTAAATTCCTCCTAAAAAATATACTTAAAGTTCTTTTACTGCTTTGTCCAGGTCTTTGTTTACTATTTTGTCTCATTTTAAATAATTTGCTCTGGCATAATATATGGTCATATAAATACACATGAAAGCACACACTTAAGAATGATTTTACTTAGAAACCATACTTTTGGTACTACAGCTAATATGAACTATTTTGATATCACTTGGATGTGTTCTTCTCCAAGTTTATTGTGAACTGCAACATTATGTCATTTTTAGAGCATTTGGGAGAAGGTCTGTCATGTTTTAATTAGGATCATTAAAGAATGCTTTTAAGGATATGGGGTGAATTACGAAGAATATCAAACATTATGCAAACATCAAAATGAATGAAGCCTGGTTTTCAGTGAATTTGAGTCCTATTTCAACTTCCATAATGAACCCCCTATAACTTCAGTTACCACCCTCAAACCTATTTGTACCTCAAACTTCTTCTGCATCTCCAGTATCCTGGGGGCGTGTAATACCTATATCTCTACCCGAATGGGTGGAAGGAGCAGGGAGAGACACTGGTCTGGACTGATGTGTGCTAGCCTGTTGGAACAGCTACGGCCGCTCTGAACAGGCAGCTGAACTATCAATCATTCCCCTGGAAAAGGCACTAGACCTGTGATCTCTTCACCTCAGATTTTATGTGTATTTGTACCTAGAAGATATTCCTTCTCTAGTTCAATTTTTGGGCCCAAAAATATCTGGTGTTTTCAAATACCTATTACTTATTGGCAACTTAATATAGCTGCCATTTGGAGAGAAAATATAATAATTTCTTTACCTTTCAACTAAAAGAAAGTAAATTAAAATGACCAGGAATATCAATTAGAAGCTGTTGGAGCAATCAAAAAGCAGGTTAAAGATACATACGAGATATATATATACTGAGGAGAAAATGAAAGACCATATCAGTGTGAAAAAGGGAATTGTTTCAGAACAAATTTGTTAAGGTTTGCTCCACAGGTCTTGGCAGTTCTTCTAGGGGTTTGGTGCGTGTTTGAACCAAGTGCAAGCACAGAGGGTATGAAATGGTAAGAAGGGCACAAATTCTCCACATATAACTGCTAAGGAATTACTTTTGGATTCTTGTGCTGCCAGGAAATATATCAGAATACTTTTGGTTTGAGGGTGGACTGGATCTTTGGACTTGGCTCTGGAACAGAGAATTTATAAGAAGGAAGCAGTTGTGGTTGTGCAACAGCTGGCCTATCTGCAACTGTGGGTCAGTGGGCAAAGGTGCTAATGGCTTGCTTATTAGTGGGTCTTGGTATGTAAGCATCTAGGGCAAAATTTTCCACAAAAGGAGCAAAAATTGCTGTATGATTATTCTGCCCAGAACAATACTGGTGTAATAAAAACTTGAAAGCACTCCCATCCCACTGAGCCTTTCCTTATACAACATACTGTCTCTAATAATGACCTTGAATGGGAGGTTTCACAGCCGAATGGCTCAAATTGTAGTAGGAAAGGGGTCACTGAGTCTGAACTACACCTAAGAGAGTCCAAGTGCTTAACAGAGGCCTTTTGAAAGCTGTTTCATATATGCAACTGGATCCTTTTTCATTGCCTCTCTTCTACCACCTGCTCAAAGAAACAGTACTCATGCACATTCTGAAAATAAAGACGATCAAAAGGGTGCATATCAGCACATCTACAAGCTTTGCAGCTCTCTTGCTGCATAATGAAGGTATTATTTCAGTAAGAATGCTGAAAACTTAATACAAAAGATGTAATTCTTTGCTCAGTGACGTGTTTATGTAAAGTTTGCCATATGAGGGTACTGAAATGTTGAAAATCTAATTTACTTTAAAGCTTGATAGTCATTGCACAATGAGGCCACATTTTAACAACATATATGAATTAGCAATAAACTGCTGAAAACATTTAGGGAACTGGTATATTGTGATTATAATAGTTCAGGAGTCTATTTCTTTGAGCTTAACAATCAGTCTTGCTACACAGAAAGGAATATGATCCTGCATTGGAAGCATTAAATAAGAAGGGAATGCTTTCATTAAAGAAACTCTGAAAATTGATTTATAGCTCACCAGTTGCATCTTGTACTGTAAAAAGAAAACCCCATAAATAAAATTGCTTAGAGTTCAGTATGCTTTCCATAGAGTCATCTGAAAATTTTTCTTTTAAAATAGGTAAGAGGTGAACAATAAAATAACATTAAGTCTAGTCCTAGCTGCTAGTCCATGTTTTAACTGCTTTGTGACTGTATTCTTCTACGTTTCTGAGAGAACCTTCTAAGGAAACAACTCCTACTGAAAAAACTGCTGCTAAAGGTGACAAATCAGAAATACCTGGAGGTATGAGGGTTCTGTGTGTCTCAGTAATGCCTGAAGGTCTGCTTATGGTAGAGATGCTGGTTTAATGTATCCTGATTAAACATAAAGTACATTTCCCACAACCTACTTGAAAAAAAAAAAAGAAAAAAAAAAGAAAAAAAAAAAGAAGGAAAGAGGAAAAAGGAAAGAGGAAAGGGAAAAGAAGAGAGGGAAAAGGAGGAAGGGAAAGGAGAAAGAGAAAAGGAGGAAGGGGAAGGGAAAGGAGAAAGGGAAAAGTGAAACGGAAAGGGAAAAGGGAAAAGCAAAATGGGGAAAAGGGAAAAGGAAGTGGGGAAAGGGGAAAGGAAAGCAAAGCATCTTATTGGATGCCTTAGGTTTGTCTCCACTACAGAAAACATCTGTCTGGAGGAAACAAGCAACTATGGTGCATAAAGTCAACTTCAACTTCACTGGTCTTTGCATGAGTGTTACTAGGGACTTACATTTATATTAATTAGTCATCTTACAAGAAAGAGTGTTTAAAAGTGTTGTCTAAACGGCAAAGTGATTGGGAGAAGAGAGCAAAGTGGATAACACAACTTATGATACCCTAATTTCAATTTATAATAGACATGAAAGAAGTCCATCATGTACAAAGATGGCCTATGATATGGTAATTAATTATCTTTGAATAAAGATAATATTTAGAAAAACATTTCTTGTAAGTAATTTCTTTTGTGTAGTTATATAGTGAAATAATTTGCATTTCTCCTTTCCATATCAAGTTTTGCTTCCGAATACTTTATCTTCTTAGCCTATATAAATGGACACTTTGTCTGAAGTTGATAACAATAACAGTAAAAAATTGGGAGAGTTACATGTTTATAAACCTGTGTCTTACTTAGGAACAAGTCAATTAAGCGGGATCTGTAAGCTCTGTTTTGGCTGTCTGAGGTAGTAAATTGAGATCTAAACCCAAACTCTTGCTCCACATGCTCACTGTACTTGAAGAAATTCAGCGACAGAACCAATCTTCTCTGCTATTTCTGATCTGTATAATGGACTGAACCAATACCTCAAATTCAAACATTCCTGGATTGAGTGGAAGTACAAAAAAAAAGTCTTGTCAGGGAATGAACTGGATAAATTTTTTGTTCAACATTCCAGAAAACACAATTTATGGCACATGTCCAGTTCCTGTTTACTAACCAGAGAACTAGCTGCAGCTGTTTATAATGACTGGTTGTGCCAGTTTGATAGTGTAATCATATTTACATAAAGATAAAAAGGAAGGTGTTATAGAAAAACATTTAGCCATGCTTTCACCATGAATTAAAGGTAATTTCAGAGTAATTATGTGCAATTTGTTGAAGAATTCTTTCCAGCAAATGATGACTCTGATTTCATAATTACGGGACAATGCATACTGTGGCTTTCAAGGTAGGATAAAACATACCTGAGGGGGTAGTGTCCCACACTAGACAGATCTAGTGCTGTTATGAAAGGCAGGTGTTTTGTGAGATTTCAGCTACACACTTAAGCAGCTGCAATGCATTAGCCATAGCAGTGATGTTAATGAAGACCAGGTGCTTCTTTCACCCTCCAGATGAAGAACTGGCATAAGCATTACTGTGTGCTACCTAGGACTCACACATTTGTCTTTCCAGATGGGCTCTGATGCCTGCCAGAAGGTAAGTATCCTCTCAGCTGTTTAGTGTGAGAAGAAGCAGCTCAGGCCTGGGAGAAAGTCCAGTGGAGCCATCAGGTAAGCTCAGAAAGAGAAAATTACAAAATCTAAGCTCATGACAAACAACTGTGGTGTCTATGCATGGAGCAAGCAAACAACATGTAGAACAAGACTCACTACATTGAGGGTATTTATCCATATCTATTCTTTTAATACTGGGATCTGGGGCAGGGGCATGATTGTCCAAAAAGTTGCAATAAAATATTTATAAAAGATGTGATATAAATATTGAAAAATTGCCATATTACTGACAGCTGTCAAATACAGTCCAGCTGAAGGGTCCTTATTCCTTTAAAACTTACAAGTTTTCTATTTAACCCTGAAATGAGTAATGGATGCCTTGAGCAAGATTTATTTTTAATAAACCACAAGATTTTTACTGTGATTGCACCTACATAGTTTTAATATTCTCTTATGGAACATGATTTATTTTTTTTAAGCAAATAATTAATTTCTTTTTTCCTTTCCTTGCATTTCCATGTCTTAGGCTTCAGATTGTCCACTCCCTGCAATTTATAACAGTTAAGGAAAAGTTAATAATGGCTCTGAGAGGAGAAAAAAAAAGAAGCCTATTCAAAAAGAAAATAAAAGGGGAAAGGTCTGCATTCTCAGCAGGAGCTTGGTTAATTATCTGACTCCTTCCCAGCCACTTCTGGCACATGACATTACCTCAGCAAAACAATTAGCCTTTCTGCACTGCATGAAAAAAATAGGGATGTCTGAATACCAGAATGTGTGGCATGGTGTTAACTCTACAGGCCTAGTTTAATTAGAGCAGACCTGAAGTACTGCAGATATACAGCTTGTTGTTCCTTTTTTTTTTTTTTTTTAAACTCTAAATACAGAGTGGGAGGAGAAAGGAAAGATGTGTGCAAGGTAGTTTTGAAAAGCTAAGATGTGTTGTAGAGTACATTTCAAACCACCACATCCGTCTGCTTATATAACCAAATCATTGTAGATCTACTTGTTTTCTGGGAAGGTGATCAAGCACCTAGTCCTGAAAACCGTTTCCAGCCACATTTAGGATGAGAAAATCATTGCAATGGATATTGCCTACATGACTTCAGTAAAGCCTCTGACACTCTCTTTCAGAAGATCCTTGTAGACAAACTGTTGATATAAAGACTGGAAGAGGATGCAGTGAGGTGGATTAAAAACTGGCTAAATGGTCAGGCCCAGAGAGTGGTGATTAGTGAAACAAAGTCTATTTGTAGGGGGCCAAAAAGACAATGAAGGGACTGCAGCATATCTCCTACGAAGAAAGGCTGAGAACTGGGACTATTCAGCCTGGAGAAGCGGAGGCTCAACAGGGATCCTTTTGACATGGCTAAATAACCTGCAGGGAGGATGCAAAGAAGGTCTTTCCAATGGTGCCCAATGACAAGACCAGAGGCAATGGACACAAACTGCAACACAGGAGATTCTGTCTAAACTCCAGAAAACACATTTTCACTGTAAGCAGGTGAAAGTGCTTACCATTTCAGTGGTTAAAGTTTTCAACATTTACCAAGTACTGGCACAGGCTGCCCAGAGAGGTTTTGAACTCTCCACGCTTGGAGATATTAGAAAGCTGCCTGTATGGGGTCTTGGCCGGCCTGCTTTAGGTGGTCCTCCTTGAGCAAGGGCCTTGAAACAGATGACCTCCAGCGGTCTCTTCCAACCTCAGCCATTGTGTAATTATGTGATTCCATGACAACATGATCTTTTTACCTGATTGCTCCTCCCAACACTGACCTTAACACCTCATACAGCAGCCACTGGTGTCCTAGCTGCGGGGAAAAGAAAGTAAATGCATGTCTAGATGCTGTTAATGTAAATGACTTTTGGAACAGCAGATGCACTGAGTGGGTGGAGTATCTCTGTAGGAGCTTGAGACTTCTCAAGTTGTATGTCTTTTACTTCAGCAGCCTCTGGATCTACAAAGCCTTTGTAACTCTTTAAACTCCAGCTCTCATTACAGCCACTGTATGTTCTAGGAAAAGAAAATATTCTTATTGGAATTATTAGAACTATTACTCTTAATGTTTTTGTTGTGCAGCAAGACTTTTACATATCAATATTAAAGAATTCTGCTGTGCTATAGATTGTTATTGTTTTTACTTGAAGCTATAGTGCAAATCCTGTCTTTTATAAGAAAGCATTATTTTCTTCACTCTCTGAGAAGAATGTTTTTAGAAAAAATTAAATACATATTTATCACAATTTTGAAGTCTAATCCATTAAGAATATTCTCACAAATTTGCACTTTGCTGAAGGTGCCACTGACAGAAACCTGGCAAAACATTGAAAATTAGAAGTTTGTATGTGTTCAAATGAATCACTCACACCCGCTCATGTATGATAGGATGATTATACATGAGATGGAACAAATCCAGCAATCACACTGGGCACCATCAATGGGGTTTTATTCTGCTGTATACAGTAATGTGCTACTAGTGTGATGTATACCTTCAAATAAAAAAGCAATCATTAACAGCTGTCCAATTAATCTTTTTATTAGATTTCAGGTAATTTTATTTTTGAAAACTGAAATGGTGGGGTTTTCTGTGTGTGTGTTGTGTGATTGGACACAATTATGAAGTATGAAAACATTTTAGTAATCAGGAAGTTGAGATGCAAATCTCAAAGATTATGGTTTTTTTCTAGATTATTAAAGTGTTTAAACATTTATCTGCATAGTTAGACAACTAATAGGTATTTTTGAAATCTTTCTAGTTGTCCTAATGTCTTTTTGGCACTTAAGAACTGATTCATAAATACCTACCCAGAAGACTCCCTGACAAAGCACCCCCTAACTAGGAAGAAGTGTGCAGAACACCTCACTCAGTCCCTGCTTTAGTCCTTGTCCTCCTTTTCTGGCCCGTTTGAGCTTGTCTCAGCAAAGTTGCTTCACAAATCTTTACAGTGTCTTTATAACTTAATGATTATAATTATGATAGTGGAACAAACTGATAAATCACCTCAGCCAGCTTTCTGTGTATAACAATTTCCACGTGTCTCAGTAGATGGCATAAATTCCTTTGTGCCATTTCAAAGGCACAAAACCATGGAAGAGTTTAACCATGGGAGAAGATTTTCCCCAAAGCCAGCTGATAATCACCTTTGTTTCCTGAGACATAAGGTCTTTTCATCTCAGATATAGGTGTAAACTGAATCAGAGAGTATCTTATCTCCTCTTCATCATTAAGGGATGACATTTTGTGGCACCTGTGAAACAACCGCTTTAGTCTTTGGCTACATGCTGACTAGGTGTATGACAATGATACCCCTGTGCCTGTGTCTCTGCCATGGAGAGACATAATCTGTGTTACTATATCTTCCTCCCCCAGCCAAAACTTAACTCCCCAACTCTTAAATCAACAGCATAAAACACGATTACAATATTTATAGTGCACCTGATAGCTCACCTTCATGCAAATGCCTGATCAGGCCCTGAGGTATGCTGCACCTGGATCTCTAAGGATTTTCTTCTTAAACAAACACTGCAGCTGTTAAGAATAAATTCCACTTGTTCTGGTCACCGTATCCTGAAACTCTCTTCCTTCAGTCTTTCCTGCTCTTTTTTAACTGCCTGTAATCTGTTTGGATAAAAGGATAGATGTGAAGACCTTACTGTCTTCCTTCAGGTTATTTCGATAGGTAAAGTCAAGAAATGGCACTGTATATCTATGTGTATGAGTTTTGACATCCCCTCACTAACAGTGAGAATACTGAAGTTTACAATTTTTCTCACTCATAAAAGAAATTAAGAGTTCTTTCCCACGATGGAGGGATTGAATGTTATCTTTTACTTTGGTTGTTTTCCTTCGCATACTACTGTATTTTCTACATATGCTCTTCATATTCTGTCCCTTGTGTCTTACTGGAAGTTTGGTAACTGACATCAGCCTTTAAATATGTAGTTAGTATTCCTTGTCCTCACATTCTGGTCTCTAATGCACGCAGTTTTCCTTCTTTTATTAGTAACACCGTTTTGTATTATTGATTGCGTACCCAAGTCCAGCTGTAAATTCATGCAAAATGTTTGCATTTAGAATGATATTTCCAAGTATAATTTTGACTCCTACTGCAGTATCCACCTCTTGAAAAATTTACCTGAACTAGTGATGCTTTCATTCTCTTTGCTCATTTTACTGATGCTTGCAAAATTATGTCAGCTTTTGAATTTTTTCTCGTGTGCTGGCTGTGGTGCTGACTTTTGCTCTTTGCAATATCATGCGAAGCATAGAATACTACCTGTTTAGTATTTTTTCCCATGATGTGGAGCTCCTAAATCCTTTCCCTCTTGTAATATTTCACTTTTATTAAAAAGTATTCAGTGCCAGAACACTGTTGGCTTTCATAAGCGTTGGCCTCAGACTGGTAGCTGCTTCTATTGGTTTATACTAGTTGTCCCAATAGTTATTTCCAATAGACCCCTCCAAACTGCACTATTTAACCCTTCAGCTTCATCTGCTACTGCCAAATATTCTTTTCTTTATACCCTCTGTTTGACAGTATCCCACTCATGAACATCTTATACCACTTCTGATAAATTGATATATTACGGTTTCCGTAGTCCTGTTTGGAGAAGTTGAATGAAAACTTAGGCAGAACTGAAATAAAACTTGGAGAACTTTGCTCTAAATAGATATTATTATCTTCCAACTATTTGTCCTTTTGCTTTCACCTTTGTTTGAAAGTATAAATGAAAGTCCTATTTATATATGCCTAAACAGCTTAGTAGATACTTTCTTGGTTCTTTTGGCCCTTTGTACTGTTAAGTGACCATTCATTGCTTATGATACTTGCAGGACTTATGCTTTATTCTTTGAAGATAACACAGACTTCAGCTGAGTGTGAATAGTAGAAATTGCTTTGCAATGGCTTAACCATGCTTTCTCTGAGAGGCTTGACTGTTCAGATACAGTTTCGGTCTGTAAGAGAAAATGCCAGTCTGTAGTCTGTAAAATTCTTGCAAGAGGAGTTGTTGAATAAGATTGTAATCTTTGATATGTTGCAGGAACCAAGTTAGACAAAGGTTTGACATGAATGTGCAGAGATCATCTCCCGGCATGAGAAGACTTTAAAAAGTAAAAAAAAAAAAAGTTAGATTTATAAAAATTAACTGTAGGACACTTAAGTTTTGAAAAAGAAACATAAAATGTCAGAGGGAGACAGAGTAAGTTTCTTTTTAAAAATATTGTTTATATACAGCTTCTCTACTTTGCACTGTTGCCTAGCAGGTAGATCCCATGCTTGTTTTGAATTGGTTTGTGAAAACTTCAGTTTTGGTGGCACTGCAGCCTCCTCCAGTCACTGAGACATTCTTTCTGTCACATCTGGCTTATGTGGTTGCTCACACAGCCTGTCCCAAGGCACACTCCCTTTCCTCGCAGCTGCCAGCCCTCCCTTCCCTCCCCGTTTCGAGGAAGGCTCACCCAAGTGCTTCTCTTGACAGGAGCATAGCTCAAACTGAGAACTAAAACCCAACTGACTGCCCACCATGGAACCATTGCCTGTGGTTGAGAATGTGACATGTGGTTTACAGGCACAGCAAATTGTTTCAGTGTTTCATTATGAAAGGTTCATCCAGAAACTCTGCATCCCTGGGATCTGCTCTTCTCCCAAGACTGTTTTTTTATTTTCTTTTATTTACTTTTTTTTTTTTTTTTTAAGTGAAAGAGTCCTAAAATGTGGATTGCTCAGCACAAATTCAGTTTGGCCTTCAGTCCACAGTCTGAAATAAGTGTTATCTTTCCAAGTACACAATTGATTTTAATTACCTTGCCAATGAAGCTGTACGAACAGCTGTCAGGTCACACTGTCCATTAGCTCGCAAGTTCTATGAGCTTTGTTGCACACCACAACAATGTGTACAACCACCTTTCATAAAACAGCACACCACCTTTCCGCCAGATACTGCCTTTACTCTGGATGGTCCCAACTGCATGTCTTCTTACAAGGGCTGTTTTATAACTTCAGTATCTACCATTTACATTGTTTGCAATGAATTCAGCCTCCCACTACTTTGGCTTTGTCCCAACACTCTTTACCCCTAGCATACATGTACTGTGTCCTGAGTGACTTAACACCATTCGTTGAAACCATAGTCAAAATATTGAAGAACTGCAGTGGAAAAAGCCTCCCATCTCGTCTACCTGGATTTATCCTGGAGGTAATTCAGACAAAGGTCACTCATAATTTGTTCTCAGATATGAGGCAGGCCTTTCATTAGGTTGTGTCTCCAAGATCCTTGGGGTTCTCTTTTTCCACTCAAACACTTATTTTCTCCACTTGTGTGAGAGCATGCTGTTCCTTGGGTCTCCAAGGTATAATTGGTATTTGAGTTGTTCATAGAATCCTATAACTCCCATGAGGAGTGTTTGACAGCTGAAAGTGAGAAGTGTTGCCAGCAGTTTTTACCTTTCTGTTCATATTTCCATTAGAAAATTGGTTTTCAAAGTGTTTGTTTTTCACATAAGAATTGCTTATAGTGAAATTACTGCTCAGCTGCAAATGTCCTGCCAATTAGCAATGAGGGGTAAGAAAGTTTCAGGTTTTGTTTTCTCGGGGGGGAGGAATGGAAGCAGCAAAACAAAATTGAAGGAGATTTCACCCTCTGCTAGCTCTCACAATGTGCCTGAATTTTACTTAGCAGTATGGTGATGGCGTCCAGAGAGGCTGCAGTGGGGATCAAGCCATAATGCTAGGCAATGAATATGAAAGCAGTGTATTGGTTGTGATACAGGTAATCTTTACATTCTTTCCTGGGCATAGGTCTTTTGGTAATATAATTCAGCAATCAGGCTGCTTCTCCCTTCTAATTTAGCTGTCCTGGTCCCTACACAAAGGTGCTGGAACCTTGCCAGGTTGCACACCCGAAGTCAAGGAAGTGAATGATGTCCCATTAGTCCTGATCCCAGAGCAGTGATAAAAATAAAAATGGCATATGAATGTGACGATGGAGAAGGATGGGAAACAGGCAGGGAGAAGAAATGCGTTGAATTAATTTGCCTTTGTGAGTTTTGCTCACTGTTTATAGACACAGTAAGGCAGTTAAAAGAATGCTGTGAGGATCAGCTAGACAGGGAAATCCAGGGGAGTGTTGAGTACATGGGAGAGCAAAAGAGAGTCTGAAACGACCTTCCAAATAAGTAAATGCAGAGGGCAGCAGGCTGCTGACCTTTTACTGTAACCGATGCAGCTGCAAATTGTAACTTCATGCTGTTAGTTACAACTGAACATGCTTGCATAGCATCACTGGTGTGCTTCTTCTGTTGGCATTAAAATTTCCTCTTTTCCTCTCCCTATTGCTCCACTCCAGACTTCACCTCCTGAAACACGATCAGGTTTCAAACTGCACTCTGAGAAAAAATAATGAAGAAAAAAAAAAAAAAAAAAGAAAAGGAAAAATAATAATAAGGAAGGATAGAGCCCTGGAAGGGAAAAAGTAATTTGTACATCTTGTGGAGTTTAGGGCCTCCTAAGGAAATCCCAGTGACAGCTGCCTCCAATTGCAAATGCATTATGTACAAATGCAAACTTTATAGTATCAGCACTAATGTTATGTCTTTGCAGAAAGGATTAAATCGCTATGCAGTAGAAAAGTTGCCAGACAATTCCTGCTTGAGTAACTTGTAAATTTATACTTCAGACAAGAAATAAACTAAATGATTTGGACAGAATTAAAAGGAACTTGTAATTTTGACACTTTGAATCAAAGAGCTGTGCTCAATGGCTCAATGTCTAGCTGGAGACCAGTAACCAGTGGTGTCCCTCAGGGATCGATGTTGGGACCAGTCTTGTTCAACATCTTTGTTGGTGACATGGAGAGTGGGATTGAGTGCACCCTCAGCAAGTTTGCCGATGACACCAAGGTGGGTGGTTCGGTCAATACACTGGAGGGAAGGAATGCCATTCAGAGGGAACTTGACACGCTTGTGAGGTGGGCTGATGACAACCTGATGAAGTTTAACCATGACAAGTGCAAGGTCCTACACCTGGGTCAGAGCTACCCCAGGCACAGCTACAGGTTTCGCAGAGAAGAGATTCAGAGCAGCCCTGAGGAGAAGGACTTGAGGCTGCTAGCCAATGAGAATATGATCATGAGCCGGCAGTGTGTGCTCGCAGCCCAGAGATCCAACCATATCCTGGGCTGCATCAAAAGGAGTGTGACCAGCAGGTCGAGAGAGGTGATCCTGCCCTTCTACTCTGATCTTGTGAGACCTCACTTAGAGTATTGTTTGCAGTTCTGGTGTCCTCAACATAAAAAGGATATGCAACTGTTGGAACAAGTCCAGAGGAGGGCCATGAGGATGATCATGGGACTGGAGCACCTCCTGTATGAAGA
>JAOEHY010010656.1:12383-23013 GCA_025447955.1 Psilopsiagon aurifrons | reverse complement strand
GGGGAAGAAAAAGCCAGATTAATTTCTGTAGTAATGACTGCAAATTGCCAGGTCAGATGCACACACACATATTGAAGCATCCAGTCCAAGACTTAGAAAGCAGCAAACGTTTAATATTTTTTAAGTACAGTTTAAGCATTCCTCAAAACACTTTCAGTTAGAATTAAACAGCACTCACACAGGGTAACGGGCATGAATTCTGTTACCGCTTTAATCAACTATTTTAAATTAAAAAACATCACACAAACACTTTCAGCTACTCATGTTTCAAAAATGAGATTCAGCAGCAGAATTATTGCTCGAAGGATTTTAATACTGTATGTGCATTTCACTGAACCTGGCTTCCTCTCAGTCATTAGAAGGAATGCTCTCTCCCCCATCCCCCAAAAAAGCCAGCATGGATATATAACCGTGGTATAATGATTCATTTCAGTGCCATTAATTTTACAGGAAAGATTAAATCAGCTGCTATTATTTATTTACCACTGTTCATTCTTTGAATACACCACCTCTATATATTCACACTTGGGAACACAGCATCTCTGTCACTAAACTGTGTAATTTTCCCAGCAAACTACTTGTTATTTTAGGACCATTCACTACTTCCTACTTCAGAACTTCACTCCCAAAAGCCTTCCTGTCCATGAAGGCTTCAAGAGAAAGTTACTGACGCAATCCTCCAAAACACCAACTTCAAAGTTTCCCTGGTTTAAAAATACTGAAGCCTTCCTAATGATAAAAACAGAGTTTTTATCAGAAGCACAGTATTTTGCCAGTATGATTTACAGTAACACTTTGAACAAACCAAGTTCCACTGGCAAGCCCACTTGTTTGCTACTATAAAAGGTGTATATTTCCATCAAAACTTTCTCAAGTTGTGGCAGTTGTTATAAATAAATAAATCAATCCATCCAAGCAACTTAAATATGTGAACGAATTCAAATTGATATATAACCTAACAGTCTGACAGAAAGAAAGGATGGGCAGAAAACCAGGGATACCTACAAAGTCCATGTCTGAAAATACTGTTATCAGTATTAAGTAACTCTGCTTTAGGTTGTCTCTGCATATTGGTTCTTGGAAAAGAAACAAGAAGGCTTCGGGACTGACAAATTCTCTTGTACTACAGAGAACAGTAACAACAAATAGCCTAAGTATGTCAGATATAAACTGCAAGTGAAAACAAACAATGGACAAAAACTACAATTAGTTCAAGAGATTCAAGAAACTGTTCTGTGAATGTTGGACATATACAAAAGTGAAAAAAAAAAAAAAAAACAAAACCAACAAAACTTGTCTTAAATCAAGAGATAAAGGCTTTTAGAAGTCCCGGTAGGCAAATGAAGCCACCCATAGAGACTGTATCAATAATCAAAAACGCACACTCAAATAAAGATCAAATAAAAATAATCAAACCAACACCGCCCCTTCCTTACAAAAAAGGACAGTATTTCACAACAGCTATTAATACCTTTTTTAAAAACACAGAAGAATTGCCCAAAATAATCTTAATCGTACATGAATCAAACATCTGAAAAATTGCATCTGACACCTCTTGCTCACGCAAGCTGGAGGGAAGCCAGAGCTAAAATCCAAGAGCTCAGATGACTGGACAGGTCATCATCCTTACTGTGTACATCAATTAAGATGCAGACCAATGACTTCCACCAGAGTAGTCAGAGGATACACAAAGTGGAAAAAGCCTTGTACAAACTGAATTCAAATGAAGTCATGAAAGCTAGAGTAATTTTAGTAGCACTCAACCTCTATTTCCCAGCATCCTGTAATTTCCTGGCAGTTTTCAAATGAAGATACCACTGCCCTGCTGAGGATGAGTGAAATTCTTCAGCAAAGAGTTCATTCACTAGAATAATTCTCCTATGTCTTGAAAAGACATACCCAATTATACAAATGTGAAACCTCATGAGTAGACTTCTCTTTTGAGGAGTACTCATTTGTCATTTCTTTTTCAGAATCTGAAATCCTCACCATGAGCAGATCATACAGCAATGTACAAAGCTGCTGTCTGCAGCTGCACTCAACTACAATCCTCTCAGGCACATAGCCTACTGCAAAGAAAACATTAGCTCACTTACGAAGCAGCATCCACAAAACATGAATGCAAAGTACAAACATGACAGTCAGTGGACAGCAGACAATACTGCAATTCAGTGCAGCTTCCTCACAGTTGAAGTGTCTGGTCAGCCACTGTGGCTTGGGAATACTCACATTAATAAGCATTTAGAATGCAGCATGTGCACTTTTTTTTTCCCCCACAGATAAGTAGGAAATATATCACATTCTAGATGAAGTATTACTCAAACTACTCAATGAGCTACTAGACAGTACACAAATGCTACAATACTATGCTAACAGCAATCGAGAAGAGACAAATTGCGATCCAATTTCAAATGAAAATAAGGATTTATAAAGGCTATGTCTGACCTCAATTATGAGCAGTCCGATTACTAAGCTTGCTTATTATCCATGCCATGGATGCAGAGATAGCTTGGATTCACACATAGTTCAACAGCTTAGGCAAAACATCCTGTTTAGCTTACTAGCTAGGTTTGATCCAGAATGGCATGGAGAGAGACACTGCAGAACCAACTCAGAGGTGATACAGAGGGATCGCAAAGGTTCATCTGGAATCATTAATGCAACACAGGCTAAACCCTAGTGGATTCCACACGGAGCAGCCACCTCTGCACTGGCACCTCATGCCCAGTTCCACAAGGTTCATTATGCTGAATGCAGCATTGTGCAAATATTGTATCTGTCGTGTAAGGACTTCTCTTACAAGAAGAGCTTGTGGGCAGGACCAAACAGATCTTCAAGAGCAACTTCAATTCAGCATAGCCAGGAACAAACTAAAACTCATAAGCTCAGTCAGAACCAAACTGCCTGTCAGTGAACAGCACTTCCCAGAAGCACTGGCTCCAAGTGGGCTTATTAGCTCAGGCACATGAAAAACACATGGGGTTAGCCCAGATCCAGCGCTGTGTCAAAACAAATAAACTTTTCTGGAGAGCAGAGCACTAGCAAAGCCACCATAGAGAACATACTAATGATTTTATTAGAGTCAGCCAATGTTCACCAGCAACAGTATTCAACTGAAGTTAATAGCTTCATCTGAATCTAAACTGACTCCTCAGCAGAAGAGGTGTACCTGAAGTGTGCTCTCCAAAGCACTGACATGAATGGAAAATGCTAACTATCAGGGCATTCATTGCCTCTGACTAGGATGAATCAACTATATCAACAGATTTGTTAGAGAAAAAGCCACACTGTATCAGCTTATTGTCTAGCATGTCTCATCCCTTCCTGAGGTGAAGCAACCTTCTACTCCTATCAGCTACAACACAAAAGCTTATTAACTAGCCTAAAAAAAGACTTTGTTAGCATCACAGAATATAAAGTTATCAAGATGACTCTTCCCCAGATCAGCAGCACATGCTCTCCATAGAGTCCTTCATTACTCATTAACAGATAAAAACAATCCTCAACTTTAAAAGGGCACAGACGTCCGCTTACTTGAAAATCAAAAGACTGCTTACCAAATTAGCAAACAAAATCACTTATACTTACTTCTTTTTTCATCCATAATTTTAAAGCAGAAAGTAAAGCCTTCACTCCTTGCACTAAATAGCTTGGAGGCTGGAAACCATCTTCCCTCAGTTCTAAAAAGGATACAGATACCAATTTAGAAACACACTAACAGCGAAAACAATAGAATGATACCTACCCTTCAGCCAATGAAGTTCCCATTATACAACAGCACAAGAAAGAAAAAATTATGCAAGCAAAGCGTCACATCCTGTATTTGTGTGCATATTGTAACAGCAGCAACAAAAGACATCCAACCCTAAAGTGATTCTACATAAAAATCTTCCCTTCTTTAATTGTTCATGAAAATTTAAGATAGTGTACAATATACTAAAGGACAATAAGAACAGAACAGATCTGAAAAACAGAACAGATCTGAAACACAGAACTACAGAAAACATATTTGAAGAAATCATTTCTATTTCATTCAGAAATGTTTTAGTCAAAGGGGACCAGAAGGATGTGGGATGTATCTTCAAATTAGAATTCCTATTGCTTATTCCCATACGTAGAGCAAATGGTTCACACTAGCACACTTCCACTCCCCGTTTTTTGTCACCCTTCCAATTATCACAGTTCTCCCGCACACAGTTTACATCATTTTTCCTTCCAAAATCAAAGGGTGAGGGCTACGGTGGGGTGGAAACCACCCTGCTACAGAAGCTGCTCTTCTTAGGAAAGCCAGTGCTCCCAAGTGATTACAACACCATCTCAATTTTCTCTTTTCCTTCAGAGGGGAAAAAGAAGGGAAAAGACCAATTTTCCATAAACAGTAAAAAGGAGAATGCAACCTCTCTGCATGTTCCTATCAAATATTTCCACTTTCAACAGCAAATAGACTAACATCAGAACTACTGGGCCCATTTTAGTCCCTTAAAAGAATACACTATTCTGATGGATACTCTATTGGTCTGCTGGCAATAAAAACGAAGTTCTGCTATTAAACGGCTGTTCTTCCCTCAGAGATGCCTCCTACTGGAGAAAGAGTGTCAGGCACTGAGGTGCAGCAGAAGTCTTCCCGCCCACTAGCTTACTCAGTTGATAGTTCTGAAGATATAAGGCAGCACCACAGGCTGTATTTTTTTAGCTGCCATAGAAAAGACTGTATGACTTAAAAGCAAAGAAAATTAATGAGTATCAGAGGGATGAAGTTACCTATTCGGAAGCCCAAAGAACTACGAAAGAAAAAGTTCAGGCAAATGCTACCATGCTTAAAATATAAAGCACTTCTTGCCAATGAAAGACAAAATCACAAAGTTTATGACCCTGTTATCATTTTATAAAAAGAATCAGAAAAATACATTGTGTTGATTTTGCTTACTGACCTGAATTTCACATAAAGTACTCCTAACAACCACGCATTCAACATTTTACAAGTTGGTCACCACCACTACCTTTCACAACCACCGTGTATCATCCCTTTTTAATAAAAACTATGGATTCTGACCAGCAAATACCTAATTCACATGAGTCTTGATGCCAAACCCAACATGACCTTCACTCTAGCCATGGAAACCTTCATTATTGTTCTCTACGGTTGTTTTATAGATCACAGCATTGTTCTGCAACAAAATACCTTCTAATCCATAGATTAAAAATAACACGAGAATAAGCTTCATCCCTAAGACACAAGTTACAAAAGGCTCCTAGTCTAAGTACTCAAGGAGTCATGGGATAAAAAGACGAGGTGGAAGAAGTAGGGACAGACACAGGACATGACTCATAACTAGCAGGATGATACAGAAACATCTGTCCTACTGCTTTTCCAGCACGAATACAGTTCCTATGTCTTCGGACAAGTTAGCAAATTTTAAATACATAGGAGTAAGACCAACCAAAGCAAGAAAATGTTCCTTTTTTTTAATTCAAGTAAGAATTTTCTGCAAGTTTGTTCTATTTGGTAAGATTTTTAAGTTGCTTTAGGCTCATCCAGAAGCTTTACATACTCATTTAGGAAACAAGTGTTGTTCAGTCCCTTCATCTGCTGAAAGGAGAACAAATAATTTTCAGTAACTGTGACTATTATCGTATCAAAAAAAAGTTTATGAGATTCTGCTCTCATCCAAAGCGGAAGCTGAATTTGGCAGGCTCCTCGCTGAACTGATTTATCTCCTTTGAATTACATAATTTGGAATATGATGTTTACTAAGATTAAATAGAGCAGGCAGAGGGCAAGATATTTGAGGAAAAGAAGGTGAAATCAGACAGACGCTCTTCTCAAGCTGAATTATGCACAGGCACCGATATAGGAATTACAGGACTAGACGAGGAAGTTTGGAAAGGACCAGCAACTGTTAAGAACAAGAGGTTGTTGAGATGTCTGTTGATAAGCACTCATATCAGTGATTTAACACAGCTCATAAGAACTGATGCATCTTTCCTACAAAAGCCCTCACAGACACCTTTCTCTTCATAACAAAGGACAAGACAACAGGTAGTTTGACTGAAAAGGTCAAAGAAACTGTAGAAGTTCGAGAAAACCTCTTCATTCATCTGCAAAGACACCGAGAAGAAACCCACAAATATAACTACTGGGATCATTTAGAGAGTTCTCTGCTGAAAGAAGGAGGCTGTCAAAGGGGACTCAAAATTTTAAATTATACAGAAGCAACCTGAGTGAAAAACTGATGTCATTGAGTTTGCTATCTTCTTTAACAAGGCCATTTCAAACAATGGCAAATTAATCCTGTTTGGCTGGTAGCATAACTGCTCTGTGCCAGAATCTCAGATACTCAGCCTTGATAACCTAGTACATTTTCACTGACCAGATATGTCATCAGCATTGGATGACAAACATTAATAAAATAGTTCAAAGCTTCTGGCAGCACGCAACCAAGTGTTAGTTACACACATCACCACACACATCACCAAGTGCACTAAGGTTTCTGCACCGTGCAAGTTAGCCTAGAAACCTTTGATCACCAAAGTAGTTTTCAGAAAGATCATTAGCTAGAACCAAGAACTGATGGTTCTAAAATAATGTGACTTTAAGAAAAAAAGATAATAAAAATAATCAAGTCTGGGTTTCCAGCTTAAAAGGCTTCAAAGTTTCCTCTGTTCACACAGCAGCAGTATCATCTTCTCCGTTATCAGCAAAGAGAAAAAAAAAAAATAAATCAATCAAAGCAGCTACATGCATATCTTTTGAAATAAAACAAGGATTACCTTACCTTTCAATGTTTCCAGTAAGTTTTTGGCTACAAACCAACAGATGGCTTCAAAGAAAGGAAATTTGAAAAGATCAGGGGTTTTTAGCCTCTTCTCCATTTCATAACACCTGAAGAAGTAGAAGCAGTACAAAACATGAACATTTTCTAGTTATCAAATTCATTATTCAACTATATAATCACTCAAACTGACACAATGTCTAAATTAAAATAACCATGGCCATGATAAATGAAAGAAGTCAAGACCATACAGTTAAATCTCAACAAGACCACAGACAAGACTGAACTCTGGTCTCATCCAGGCTCTGACCTTATCAAGTTTGACTGCAGCACTTCCAAGAATAAAGTTGGACCTCATAAAGCTAGGATACAAACCCAGTGTGTGATCTTTAAACTGATGGAATTTTATCAGGATTCCACTGTAATAAATAAAAACAGTATGTTTAGAAGAAAGCTCCATATCTTGGACAAAATCTAAATATAGAGCTGCCCCCAGAGCAATGCTGACTTGAGGAGGCTCATTTGAACTCAATGTCACACACCTGGGTTTGCCCAGTTTTGTTTTACTCACACTAATTTCCAGAGTTGAGTTTTTTTCTTTTTTTTTCTTTTGTTTGCTTACATTCTTGCATACCCTTCATTTTGATTTTGAAACAAACTTTGCAAAAGTGAAAGAAGAGAATGTGCTTGATAGGTTCTAACTGAAAATGCCACTGTGGTCTGCTTGAGAGCCTGTACCAATCTCATCCTGGTTAAAAGCATGAAGAAAAATATCTATCAAAAGAGTACCCTACTTACTGAGAAAAAGATACAGGAAGAGCTGAGACTAACCTGAGCTGCATGCCAATGTTGAGGTTGTGCAAAAAGTTTCCTCCAAAAGCCATACAATCCTGAGATGTGAGCACAGCATGAATCCAGCCTGTAATGACAGATTCTGAAACTTAATGCATACATATAATTTATTGTAAGACTGTCTTTAAATACATATATAAGTAAAAAATGCTGTACCTGGGAACAAAAAAAAAAAAAAAGGCAAACATTGTATTCTGTGCTATAAGTAAATTCTAACAGAATTTAAATTCCAAGTTTCAGAAATCCAGTGGAACTGTGGTTTTCTGAAAGCGTTAAGACATTTTTCACTGGAATGCAAGGCTGCCAGTGACTGTTTTGAAGGAGAAATTCCCCCCCCAGTTTTCACTCCAATCAACAAAAATAAGTAAGTCAGGAGAGGTAAGTTCTACTGAACAAAAGATACACTCACAAAAGTATAAAATTATATTCCTTTAAATATTTACACATTGCTTACAGTAACTGAGCCATTTGCTCAACATGAAGTAATCTAGCAATACTGAAGTTTCTCAGATGGGAATTCAAACGTGGCTCCATAAATTATTCTAAATACAGTCATCCTAATTCCACTGATACTATGATCAGTTTAAAACCCAGTCTAGGCACTCTGACTATATAAATTTGTCATGTAGTTGAAATACTGTCCCTATGAACTCTACAATTGAACATGGCAAAGTACAGCAAACATTATGCTACCAATCTAGCTGATCATTACTGGATAATTTAAGGACATAAAAGAACATATAATATTAGCTTCCTGGTTAAAAATAGTTACTTAAAAAATTTATACTGTGCAGCTTTAATGTAAATAAACTAGAGTTTCTTCTTTCAAGATTTTTTCTGATTTCGCATGCATACACATGATCTTTTGACAAAAGATGAGTTGGTCATACAGTTGCAGATTACTTAATGGTCTGACTGAGAGTAGCAAAGATGTACAAACACAGGAAGCTCTCCAACTTGAGGCAGTATCAGCCCAAATCACAAGCAACTATACATTGAAAGCTACCAACAAATATATGCCCCAATTCAGTTATGAACAACTAGCTCCAATTGTTGTGGCACCAAACGTAAAAAGACCTGAAACCCTAGCAACTATGCTGATTAAGCAACATGCTCACTATGAAGCCTGGACAGGAAGTAAGTTACAGAATGCCATATGAGAGAATGTAGACTACAATGATGGATACAACCCGAGGGTTGTATTATACATTGTTCAGGTTTACTCCTGTTCTTTGAGAAATGCAGTGCAGTGAAGATTGCCTTGTATTACCAGCTGCATTTTGCATTTATTAATACGGTTTTTCACTCTTATCATCACTGCAGCAGATTAACACCTCCAACTCGCCAAAGGAATATATGTGTTTTAATCCTTTAAGCACACATCTCCCCAGACTCTGATAAAACTGATAACAAAGCCTCATCACTGTTACATCAACACCAAGGATTTCTAAGGCATGCCTGTATCAACCAAATGATTTTTCTACATCCCCACTTCCTATTTTATGCTGTAGTTTGATCAAATTCCATGTAACAATGCAAGAAAATCTGGTGTAGACCACAGAGAGTATCCTGAGTAATACTTAAATAACTCTCAAGAGCCTCACAGTAGGCGCTGTGCATCTACACACAAGACTGATTTTAAATCAGAAGACAGCTCCAAATGTATTTCAGTGTTTACAAAATAATTATGACATCCACTAGCATCAGCGCAAGCAGGAAGAGTAGAAGTGATTTTTCAGTAGAGATCAGGGTGGGTTTTTTTAAAGCCTTTAACCAGTCTTACAGAATTTCCCATTTTTAAACATCTAATCTTGAAACCTAGTAAAAGTCATCGGTTCTTATACTATACTCCATCATATGAATATGTATGCGTGCATACACACACGCACGTGTCTACACACATTTACATTTAAAAGTAACATTTTATGTGTATACACACATAAATTCAAGTATATATTAGAAATTACCATTTTGTGATAACTTTCCTTTTTGGCCACGTTATAGTGAGAGCTCAGATTCAGTTGATTACTTGGGACGCAGTAACTGTTTTCAAAGATCTACACATCACAGTGAAGTTCTTCATTCCGTAATTTTGCATTCTTTGTTCACAGATGTATGACTTTATGCTTAAATGAATGGAAAAATCAATGCCATCTCTTGCCAAACCATACGGTTTTAAAGAGGTCTGAGTGTTCAGGAATGTGAAGTGCATATACAGCTTCTCACCATGTTGTATTTATTCTGTAGAAGCCATGAGCTAGAACAGTAAACACCAAACCTCACAGGTAGAGAGCTAAGCTATGAGAAAAGTGTCTGTCTAGGAAGTCCATAACAGAATAAGGTACTGAACATAACCTTCAAGGCTTATTATAGTAGTAGAAACATGCAGCATTTTCCTTTTCCATACATTTAAAGCTTCCTCTCCTCAAAAAGGACAGAAGTACGCAAAAAATCTTTAATAACAAAATAATTGAAAGGTATTTATATGGATGGACTGGATACATGAAAATACAGAAAGCTGGCACTCAGTTTGTTTGCAAAATATGGTTTGATTTACCAGACTTTAAGTTCATGGTATTTGGGAGTTTGTGTGGGGTGGAAGTGATGTGTTTTGTTTGGAGGACTGTTCTGTGGGGGATTTTGTAAATAAAAAACCTACATTGTTTTGGTATTTCTTTTTTCTTACAAATGTCCTGTAATTTATTAGATACTATTAGGTGATGGCTATAAGAACTGGTAAAGAAAATCTGAGAAGACTATACCTCTGCCTCATTTTTAAAGAAAGCTGCTCAAATGAATTTATGAACGCTACAGTTTCATAAACTGTATCTACAAATACCCTTTTATTTTGAATAAAAAGAATTAACACATGAATCCAATTATATATTTTTCAATTTTATTTAGAGACACTTCCATTTTGATTCAGAGTCTTCACAGGCTCCACCACAGTTTTAGATTTCCTGCTGACAGAAAAGAAAACCCCACCCAGAAAACCCACCCATCTT
>JAOEHY010010650.1:0-12380 GCA_025447955.1 Psilopsiagon aurifrons | reverse complement strand
TGGGCACCCTGTGCCAGCGCCTCAGCACCCTCACAGGGAAGAGCTTCTGCCCAAGAGCTCATCTCAGTCTCTCCTGTAGCATAGGGTAGGACTCATTTAAAGGCACAAGCCTGGCCATACCTTTCCCAGAGACGTGGTTTTCATCCTGTTAGAAGTCATTGTGCCTTGGAGAAAAACAAGAGGCAGACCTCAGTCCTCACTGCTTGTTTCCAGTCCAGGCTTCCCAACCTCTCCCGGTGCTGGCCTGGCAAACATCATCCCTATCAGGCTGAAAAGGAACGGGCAGTACATAGCCCATTGGAGACCATGGTCTTGGGGTGAGGTCCCCCAGAAGCCCTGCTGCCTGGTCCTGCAGCACAGACTGCATCGCCAGCCCCGGAGATGGTGAGGTCTCGCCTTGCTGGAGATTGTTTGGGTAAGTCATGATGGATCGTGCCCCGATGTCGAGAGTTGAGGTGCAGCGGGAGGCTGAGAAGCTTAACGTTGAAAATGTTTTGAAGCAAAGGGGACATCAAAAGATCTCCAGGAAACGGCAAACACCCAGAGTTCAGCAATCTCTGAAACAGATCCCCTCCTCCCATCTCCATGTCTGGATAAGAGACACTCCCAAGACAAAGGGCGATCAAGATCAGAGAAGATGGTAAGCTATAAATCAGCCACCTCTCTCTTTCCACCTCCCTCCCTCTGCCCTCCGGGCTCAGGAAACCCCTGGAGCTGCAAGACACAAATTCAAACAGCCAGATACTCCTCCTGTATCCTCAGAGGGACTTGCCCCAGCACAGCCCCCAAACCTTCCTCCAAACGCTGCCCAGCTGATGGAGATGCTGGGTAGGGAGCCCAAGCTGTTTTCTCCAGGGCTGCAGATTTTATCTGATGTGCGGGATTTAGACTCTCCCAGAAAAGCCAGATCAGCCTTAAAATCCCCACATTGCTGCCTACCACTGAGCAACATTTTGCTATAGATATGAGAGGTTGAATAAGAGGCCAGGAGGTTTCAACCCCAACAGAGCTCAGCCCTGCACAACCACTCAGCAGGCATTGGACCAGAGAAGTAGGCAGATACCTTGAAGGAGCATTTACCCCCCCAATACATCAGGAGCTGCTCTCTGGCATGGGGCAGCCACCTCCCCTCCTGAAGACCATGCAGGTAGGGGTGAGCCAGCCCTGGGGTTTGACACTGAGATGCATTGCTGAAATGGGTGGATTTGGGGTCAGAATTCCTAACGGCAGACATGCCTCTCAGTGGTTTTGAGTTCAGGCTGAGCTCCTTGCCTTCCCTATGCAAGAGAATAGAACCATAGAATCATTGAATTGTTTGGGCTGGAAAGGACCTTAAAGTTCCTCAAGTTGCAACCCACTGCCATGGGTAGAGACACCTTCCACTGGAGCAGCTTGCTCCAAGCCCCTGTGTCCAGCCTGACTTTGAACACTGCCAGGGATGGGGCCACAGCTTCTCTGGGCACCCTGTGCCAGCGCCTCAGCACCCTCACAGGGAAGAACTTGTGCCTTATCTCCAACCTGAACCTCCCCTGTTTCAGTTTGAACCCATCACCTTGTCCTGTCTCTACAGTCTCTGATGAAGAGTCCCGTTCCATCATCCTTATTGGCCCCCTTCAGACACTGGAAACTGCTCTGAGGTCTCCACACAGCTTCTCTTCTCCAGGCTGAGCAGCCCAAATTGCCTTAGCCTCAGCCTGTCTACCCCTGTGCTGATCATCCTCCAGCTCTGAGCATCCCACTGCAGCATGGAGCGCAGTATGAAGATGTGTGAGAAGACATAACTGGAATAAAACAGAAGCGTGGGGTAGGATTTGCCTTTCAGAAGGGTCTGTGGTGAAGCAGCAATGCAGAGAGCACAGCATGTCTCCGGTGTAAGGGGATACGGTCCTCAGTGGGTGCTGGCTCCGGTTCAGGGGGATGTTTTATGGGCACACATTAGTGCAGTTGCCAGGTTACTGGGCAGACAAACTATGGTCAGCTCTTCTGGGTGAGATCTTATGCCCATGAGGCTGTGGGTCAGGGGCAGAGGTGTGAGCAGCCCCATCTGTGTGTCAAGATTCAAGAGGCTTTATTATGTCTTCAAGACACAGAGCAAGAACCCAAAGGCAAAAAGAGGATGAAAAAGAAAGAAGAGATGCTGGGGGACACACACTGAGTAGCACCCCCTGTTAGTGCCCTGTGGGGTACCCCTGACTTGAACAGCCTGACCTTCCCCAGCTCCATCGTCTATCCAGCATCTCCTATGGCAAAGACAAAGCTGCCATGAAGGAAGGCACACGTCTCATTTTCAGCATGTTGCGTTCATCTGCGCTCACATTCACCTCCTTGCTTGTCCTCATACAGAGGAAAGCAGAAGCTTTGCCATGCTCCATCTCCTCATTTCAGGAGTGCAGGTGGTTCCTGACTTGGACCTTCTTGGGGCCAGGGGGCAAAGCTGTGTCCATGCAGGTTGGGGCTGGCTCCAGGGTGTTTCCTGGGCACCAAGCCACCAGCATCTCTCCTGGGGGCTGTAACTCCAGCTCGGCCCCCGTCCCGCTGTCAGGCCCAGCGCCCGGAGTGTGTTATTGCAGGTGCAGGATGGCCCCCTCCCCACCGCTGGCCTGTCCCTGTCCCCTCCGCTGCTCCCTCTCCCCTCTCCCCACCAGGCAGCCCCGACAGAAGCAGTTTGTGGTGTCCCAGCAGTGCTCAGGCCTGTCCTGACAGGTCCCCTGCTCCTTTTCCCCTCCAAACCTTCTCAGCTAGTTCATGTCTCCCCATCCTGTGCCCACAACTCCAACTCCATCATGGGAAGCTGCCAGTATAGGCAGGGCTCCAACCCACAAGGCCACCAGCAAAAGCTCAGGTGGCTTTGTCCACCGAGGATCACCACTGGCACCCTGATGTCCTCCCATAGTGATCCATGCAGCACGAGGAATTACCCTTCCCACAGAATCCATTCCTTCCTCCTTCCCCTCTTCTTTCTTCCACCCCAGGCTCCACAGCCCTGCTTCCTCCAACAGCCACCCAGCACCATCCCCATCTCCCCCAACCTCTCCAGGGTCTCTCTGCTGCACTTGGGTGCTGCCCAGAGCACCCCTACCAGGTCCTGGACCCTTCAGGACCAAAAGCAGCTCCAGACCTGAGCAGCCTCTGGCCACCTTCCACCTTGCAGCATCACCCCAAGTCTGTGGGGACCCCCAGCATCTGCTTGGGATTCTGAAACACCTCCCCCAGCAATGCTGGACCTGCAGCCCCCAGCACTGGGCACTGCAGCTGCACGTGGAGCTTGTGATTTTATTCCCTTTAGAGCAGAGCGAGGCATTGAGCCAAACACCCCCTCCTGTTAAGAACAGCTCTTTGACATCTTTCATGACCTCAGCTTGGGGAGGCAGCAGCTCCAGAGAGCTGTGTGCCACCGGCGGGAGCTCAGCATCTCAGCTGAGCTGTGCCTGGTCCTCCTCAGGCTCTTCCATTCCCTCTTCCAGCTCTTCTCTGCTGGGTTTTGTTACTGAGGATAACCAGGGGCTGCTTTCATGCATCAGTGCCGATCTTATCGCACGCCAAGTGTTTGCAAAGCCCTCTACCCTCTGTCCTGCTTTTCCCAGGGCTGGAGCTCAGTTCCTGCCCTTCACCTTTCTCCTCAAACAGCTCCCTTCCCTCTGCTTTGTGGGGGACTAGGGAGTGCAGGCGTGGAGGCAATTACAGGCAAAGCCTGGTAAAGACCTACATTCCCATGCCCTGGCCTTGGCCTTGCCTAAACACCTTGAAGCATTCCAGCTCTGAGCTCAAAAGGACAAATAGTCCCACGGTGAGTTAAAGGCTTGTGAGCCTGAGTCTCTTCTGCACCGCGCTGGCAGCTCCTGAGAGTCCCTGCAGGTATTTTAAGCGCAGGGCTCCAAATGTTTTAAAGACGGGAACAGCCGTGAGCGGTTTCAAAATAAATAGTGAACATTTAAAAAAGCCCCCATTCCCCCCCTATTAAAAACAAAAGCAGCAGCAGTCTGTGTCTGCTGGCGAGGAGCAGGACCCCTGCCCATGCGTGGGGGCTCCCACCACAGCTTTGAAATAAGGTGCTGCGCTGGACATGTTGGGCAGGAGCAGAGTGACACGGAGAGGTTTATGAAGTAGGAAGTTCATAAAGCCCCTCGCAGGGCTTGGTGTCCAGATCCCCTTCAGCTCGGTGGTGAGGGATGGGGTGAAAGCCGATGAGCGAACACATGGTGCGGGAGTGGTGGAAGGTACTGACTGGGCTGCAGAAAGCTGAGGAAGGCAGAAATGTTGGTGTTTGAATTAATGCCCCGATGTGCAAATGCTGGGGGCTGGGGAAACAGAAAGACAAGAAAGGAAAGAGATTCGTGGTGATCAGGGCTGTCTTCTCCAGCAGCCCCCCTGGACATCAACACAGTGCTCTCCATGCTGGGCTCCCCTCCATTGCCCTCCAGCACAAGCTCACAGAGACTTCAGGATGATGTTGGTGGCTGATGTCACCTTGCTGCTCCTTGCAGGGTCTTGTACCAGCTCTGAGGTGTCTACAAGCTGTCTATTGCCAGCCAGGAGATACCTTTCCGTACTCAAGAGAGCCTCATCTCTCTCCAGCCTGCTGGGGGGATCATAGCTCCAACCTGTGGGACCTGATTCATTTGGTGGTGGCAGCTTGTCCCACAGCACTTGGAACTCTTTGGATCACTGTGCCCATCCCAAGGGTCTTGAAGGGTCCCTTCTGCTTTCCCAACCTTAACCATCTCCAGAGCACCTGGATCTTGCTTGTAGGTCTCCATCTGTGATGGGGGGGATCTGCTGTGAGTCTTTGCTCTCATGTTCCTTAAAAACACAGGAAAGGTAAAAGCAGATACGCTCCTCTAAGGGAAGAGATATTGGTCCTCCCAGGGGATATAGGACAACGAGAAAGACATGATTGGGACCATAATATCTCCAGGAAAGGAGATTATGGCCTAGCAAAGGCTGTGAAAATGCTGAGAAAAGCAGGGAACAGACTGGCAGCCTGGTGTTAGAGATGACAACAGAGCAGGATGTGTTAGGGACACACAGTCACTGGGTACTAAAGGAAGAACAGACAGCGCAAGGAGAGACAGGTCTACAGACTTCCTTTTCGGTTCTTATCTTTCTTTATGTTCTGCATTTTCTTTCTTCACCTCCTCCGGTTTCTGTCCTAAAGATACCTTGTGCTGGAGTTGGAAGACCTGGAGAAGGCCTGGCTTGATAGGGGAAGTCTGGTCAGGGTATGGTCCCATCTCTGCAAAAGTACTGCTGGTCTTACGCTTTCTAGAACTGTTGAAATAACACTCCTGGAACCCCATCAGGCTTATTTCTCCAACCTCTCTTTCACCTTTTATTAATTGATTCAGGCCTGGGCAGAGATGTAGGAGAAAAGGCATTTGGGTGTCATCTGAACCTCTTGGTCAAGGCCCAAAATGGAGCAATGACCTTTCATGTGTGAGCTCTGTGAAAAAGCCTCGTGAGCATTTCACAGTGCTCCTGTAGCACTTCCCAGATCCTGCTCCAGCAGAACTGGGAAGCACAGCCGGCTCCAGAAGGATAGCATGGCCCACCATCAACCATCTCATGGCCAGAGGCAGAAGACACCTCCATTTGTTGGCCAGAAGCAGTGCTTGTTATTGTCACAGAGTAATGTCCTCTCCCAACATCATGTCAACTCCTACGCAAGCCACCTCTCTGTGCTTGTTTGGCTGTGGTCTTTGTGCTGTGACCTTTTTGCTCCAACCTGGCATAACCAGAGAGCTTCCTGCTGGTCCTTCAATATGGGCTGTGCTCTCATGGCTTTCATTTGCAAGTAGGCAGCAATCATCCTCTGGGGTTGTGGTGGAGTTTATTCACCTATTTTTTTGGCATATAGAGGATGCCTTCATCTGGAGGCCGTCCAGACCGAGGATGTCATGCTAATAGCTGTTATGAATGCAAACACTTGCCTGGTAGATATTGACATGTGAGCAGATGAACCATCACTGTAAGCAGTAGACTATGGATACCAAACCTTTGGAGAAGGTCTCTAGAACAGGGGGGCTGCTTGTGGACATCCCTCAACAGACTGGCTGATTTAAAAGCAGTGATTTGTTGGGGTGAAAGGCTTGATATATTGTGTTTTATTTCATTTTCTGTCCTTTTTTGCCACTGAGCTTCAGAGAAGGAGCAGTCTGGAAGGTCAGCACTTGTCCTTTCTCACTCTGCTCCCAACCCCTACAAAGCAGTAAAACCAGCAAATTTCATGTGTGCCTCTCTGCTTCCACATTGGAGGAAGAAGAGGAAGACCAAGGAAAGAAGGAGAAAGAATAGAAGAAAAAGGGAGTGAGAAACCCAGGAGTCAGCGTGCCCTGCCAGGCGATTTTATGCACGGGGCACCATACAATCTCTTCTTTGTGGTGTTCAGAGGAAGGATTGGCTTCTGTTGCCAGCAGATCCCATTCTCCCCTCTCCCCAACTTGCTAGGATGGGATTCACCCCGTGGCTTTTGCCTCTCACCCTCCTGCTTGGTTTCGCAGTCATCACATTTTCTCCAGTCCGTTGTCTGTCTTGTTCCATAACAAGCTCCAGCCTTGCACTGATAACGTCCAATTCAAGGTTTTTAGGGCTACAAAGACTGGTCCCAGCAAACCTCCCCTTTACCTTCCATACCCCATTCTTCCCTCCAGGTCTTGTCTGTCCAAGCATCCCTTGCCCTGGTTTGCATGGGGATTTACAGCCCAACTAACAGCAGCTGTGCAGGGAGAGGGGACTTGTCGCCAGCTTTAGAGATGCTGTGTTTTACGTGGACAGAAAAGTTTTGCCCCAAAGGCATAAGAAACTGAGGCAGTGGGGATAGTATAATTGCAGATGGTGACAGATTTTGAAAGACAAACATCTCCTAGCTGCTTCTGCAAGGATGTCTTCAGCCAAGTTCTTGCAGGAACCTCAGTGTCCAACAAGCGTAGCCCCCATCCTCTGCGTGTCTTGGCAAATACAGGTCTTGGGTTTGCAAAACAAGCCCAGTGACTCATCCCAAGAGCTTGCAAAGGGCTCAGACATGTCTTATATCAGAAAGAAGTCTTCCAGGTTTGGAAAGAAAGATTATCCAGTGAGAGGTACTTATCTAGAGTGCTTCTAACATGAAGTGGCTTCCACCAGGGTGTAATCTGGGGGCTGTGTGGAAGCACAGGATCTCATGGATCAAGTAAGGCAGTGAGTTTGAAGACCAAGGCAGGCTGAAAGGCTTTGTCGAGGAGAGAATTGACAATTTATGAGGAGGGCTGAATCCACCCCAGTGATAACTGCATGAACAGTGTCCAGCTCAAGAGAAGTGGGCACTCCACCGCCTACCCCATAGGAGCCATCTCAGCAGCTGTGTGGGAGCGAGGACAGCAGTGCAGAGGCAGCAGATCCCCTCCCTGGGGCACTGGGACATCTCAGTATGTGTTTCACCATGATTTGGACCCAGAGCTCCCCATGGTGGAGCCAGGCAGAGGTCCTGGCAGGCAGCCCTCAGCAAGGTGGGCGGCTGGAAGGGTTGAGGCACGTCTCCTTTGGCGCCCTGCCTGCTTCCCATCAGAAACGCGGAAAACAGAGCCCTCTCCTCGAAAAGGTTTTGGTTTTGATGAGTCAGCAAAGGTGTTGGCAGGTTTGGGGACTTGCCTGCAAGTGAATGCTGGTTGATTCTCGCCCTCCTCCAGGAGGTCCAGGCTGACCTCGGGCTCTGCTTTCCCCACAAGCACATTTACTCACGTAGGTACTGGCTCAGTGCTTTATGCCCAGATGAGGGCTGGAGTTTTGCAGCAGGAACTCTGGGGTTAAATGCTGCTTCACACTAATATTGTCCATAAACTCATGTGAGAGATGAAAGCAAGTGCCTCCAGTGGACAGGAAGCTGCCTTTATCACCCAGTGCTGATAGTGAAGCAGGAGGCAGCCACTGCCCCTTTGCCAGCCTGGGAAAAGAAGGGATATCATAGCCTGCTGCCTGTGGGAGGTTGTGCTCAGAGGCTGTGCCCTGTGCTGCAGGTATGGGAGCACAGCAGCCCAGAATGCAGAGGGTTGCAAAGATAGGCTGGAGCTACCCACAGCTTCAATAGCATCCTCTGTGCAGGCAGAAAAACCACCTTGCTGCAATGGTCTTGCTACGGCCGCACCAGGGGAGCAGAGGAGGGTGTTTGTGTCAGTGATCCCAGTAGGCAAACTGTGCCCATCAGCTCTCCATGGCTTGTCCATCCGCCTGTCCTACCCAGAAAACCACCAGATGCTTCACCAGGGGAGACCAGCTCCAGCCTTGTGCAAAGGGTACTGTAAGGCAACTGTGCAGAAACAGAGCTGGACAAGAAGTTCAAACCTCTATGCCATGGGAATCATTGCATGGTTTGGGTTGAAAGGAACATTAAATCTCATCCAGCCCCAACCCCTGCCCTGGGCAGGGACACCTTCCACTGGAGCAGTTGCTCCAAGCCCCTGTGTCCAACCTGGCCTTGAGCACTGCAGGGATGGGGCAGCCACAGCTTCTCTGGGCACCCTGTGCCAGCGCTCAGCACCCTCACAGGGAAGAATTTGTGCCTAAGAGCTCATCTCCATCTCCTCTCTGGCACGTTAAAGCCATTGCCCTTTTCCTGTCCCTACAGCCCCTGGTGCAAAGCCTCTCTCCAGGTTTCTTGTATGCCCCCTTTAGGTATTGGGATATTGGTATTGGAATATTGGAACATGGAGTTGGTATAGGAAGCCCACCTCCATGCTGCTGACACTATTCCCTGGACCTCAGCATCTTCTGCTGGTGGCAGGGCTGTCCTGTCCGAGAGGCACTCATGACAGTCCTGCTGCCATGCAGGAAAGAGCCCTCCAATGCTCTCCATAGGGCAGAAGAAGAGAAGGGACAGAACATCTCATTGTTCCCATGTGCATCCTCCCCTCCAATGGCAAGTGCTCCCTTCATAACTCCAGCACATGGTCCTCACACCAGTGAATGCCCAGTGCCTTGCCTGGCCAGTCACCCCCAGAATGTTTGGGAGCCTCCAATCACATCTTGGAATGATGGGTTGTGGGCTTGGTGCCTCTTCGCAATCTCAGATGGATGCAGAGGAGCTTTCTCCTTCTTGGTGTTTCATATCCATGCTTCCCTGTGGCCACTGTGCCCAGCATCTGCTCTGCTCCCCAGCTCTCCCCGCACCGTTCCCACAGTGCATCCAGTTACACCCAGCTCCTAGGCACATCCTGGATGATTAAACCTGGCTGGTGTTGCTGTCTTCCTCCCACACCCATCCCTGGGCATACGCCTTTTGGGGCCACCGAGGGCAGCCCAGCTCCCAGGGCTCTTGGAAAGGGTCTGTCATGGGAGATAAGGCAGCTGTGTGCCACTGTGGTGGCAGGGAGGAGCCCTGCCAGACCGTGCTTTATCCCAAACCAAACAGCCTGGGCAGCTCCAGGAGTTATAAACAGATGCTGAGGCAAGGCTCCGGCTCTGGGAGGGTCTGGGAAGGGGAGAGGATTTGGTATCTGGCTTCCTGGAGAGCCACAGCCCTGGGGAATCTGCTGAGCCTCCCACGGCAACACCCCAAATAGCACCGAGAGGAAGCAGCTGCCCCGGGATGGGCACAGGGAGGACAAAACAGCCGTCGGATGATGGGCTCGATGCTCAAACTGACGTGGGGCTCAGCAGGCCAGGGTGGGCATTGCCTAGTCCAGGCCATGGCATCCATGCAAGAGCTGCCCAAGGTGGCACAGGTCATACAGTCACAGAATCACAGAATGGTTTGGGTTGGAAAGGACCTTAAGCTCATCCAGTTCCAACTCCTCTGCTGTGGGCAGCCTCACACTAGACCAAGTTGCCCAAGGCTCTGTCTTAAACATGCCAGGGATGGAGCATTCCCCATTTCTCAGTGCCTCAGCACCCTCACAGGGAAACTTCTTCCTAAATCTAACCTGAACTTCCCCTGCTTAAGTTTAAACTCACCCCTTGTCCTGTCACTACAGTCCCTGATGAAGAGTCCCTATTCAGCATCCTTGTAGGTCCCTTTCAGATATTGGAAGGATGCTTTGAGGTCTCCACACAGATCCTCCTCCCCAGGGGGGTGAGGACCAGCAGTGAGACCCCAGCCAAGCATCTCTCCCAGCCTTCGGGATACCGATGCACTTCCAGCCCCTTTCAATAGGTGTGCAAACCTGGGGTGCAACTGCAGAGCAAGCAGCATTGCAAAGCTCCACGCAGGAGGCCAGGGTCACACTGAGAGATGTCTGTGACTCCCCATCATGTGCCAGCTGTGCAGAAAACCTGTCCTTCCACCTCTATTTTGTTCCCTTTATTACCCAACAGCACAAGAATTCAGAAAACTCAGGAAATTAAAGTGAGATCGACGCTACAGAAAGCCCTGCCTGAGGATCTCCACTCTTCTGCTCCAGGCACCAGCCTCTGCAGCCAGGTTGCTGATGCAGAGGATAATTTAGCTACATTTAATTAAAAGTGGGACAGGTAGGGGACTTGCAGTGATTTATGCCATGGGCTCAAGCCTCCCCCTCCTTCTTTCTGGCACCGGGAAAAAGAGTGTCAGGAATTTGCATTTCATGAAGAAATTTGCTCAGTTTTACCCCTAGAAATGCTGGGAAGGTGGAAATGGGGCCACCTGCGTGAGTCGAACTGATTCAGGGATTCAACAAGGAATGAGGGGATGCTGCATGTTGTGTCTTCACAGCTCTGTGACAAGGAGGGAGAATCTGTCCTTCAGGGCTCCCTTTAGTCAAAATATTGATTAGGCCACTGCAGTTCACAGAAGCCTCAGATAAAGCAGTCTGGAAAAGTCCTTTTCCTTACATGTACCTTAGATTTCATCCCCTTTTGCTCACCAGCGTCAGTGTTTCACCTCCTTTGTCATCATCTGGTCTCACAGCCTAAACAAGGACTGAAATGCAAATACAAACATCCAGTTTGGGGGCAAACAGATGAAGAGCATGGGGCAGAGCAGCAGCTCTCAATCCATCTGCTCAGTGATAGCGGGGCCGGGCAGGATGGCAGCCAAGGCCAGTGTGTTCCCTCTGCAGGTTGTCTCCAGTGAGCCCTTCACCTGCTTCTCCAGGCTGGGTTCTCCCTCCATCCTTCCCTTCCAGTCTTGCCCTGGCAGTGTGGCATCCAGAAGCCACCAGGATGGTCTCTCCTAAGGTTTTTCAGCACAAGAGGCTGCAAGCTTTCTATCTGCATCCATGTCCATGCCAGTGGCTTTTATCCCATTGCCACATCACTTCACAGATTAAATCTCTGTCTCCACTTTGCTGTGTTACAGCTCTTTCTGCTACCCAGGTTTCTTCCTCCACATCCCTCCTGGAGGCCCACACCATCCTACCAGCACACAGTGCCATTGCCATTCTGTATGAGCTTCTCGTCACTCTAAAACGTTACCTTATATGCATGATTTTGAGGGGAAAAACTCTCCTTTGGGGGGTAAGTACTTAGGAGCTGAACAGACAAACATGTCCAGGAAATACAGGACCAAGGCACACATCCTTGAGAGCAGCTACAAGCCACCATGGGCTTGACTGATGATAAAGGCAGGTTACAGTGGTACAGGGGGAATATTCACCTTTAAGCCTCCAATATCACTGAAGACAATGCTTTGCATGGCTGCAGGGTGGCTCTGCCACGGGTTTGGGTCTGTGGCCTGTGGTAGTGAGAGGGCTGAGGGTCTGTGGAAGATCTTTATGCGATGGGAACTCCAGCCTCAGGTCACCATCACTGTATTTGAAGGTTTTATGCAGCATCTTCTGTGCCTGGTCCCTGAGCAACAGACACTTTTCCCATTGAGTAGCCCCACTTGAAAGCTTTGACATCAATTTGACTAGACAGGGTGCTGGGACACCTAGTCCAGGTCATACGTTGCCTAGAAAGGCTGGGCCAAGTGATCCATGGAGTCCCTTCCAACCCAGTATTCTATGATTCTATGATGTCTCCAGCTGCAGAAGATGCATTAGAGTAATGCCCTGTCCCTCTGTATTCAGTGATTCCCAGTGCCCAGAGGTACCTTTCCTGACACCTTCCCAAGAACAGCAGTGGCCAGGGTGTGTTAGCAGCCAGGTACCTACTACATATGACCCTCTGCCCATAAGCATCCTGCTGCAGCATCTGTGTGAGCGCCCTGCTCCTTCTGTGCAGCACTGGCTGTAGCCACAGCACTGGGAAAATGCCAGTGGCTGGCACTCGGAGTCAGAGGGTCCTGGCTGAAACAGGTCACGTCTCCTCAAGCAACTGTTCCAGGGTCTCTATGGATTTAGGAGAGCATCACTTTTCCAGCCCACTGTTGGTTTCCCAAGTTCATAGAATCCCAGACTGCTTTGGGTTGGAAGGGAACTTAAAGCTCCTCCAGTTCCAACCCCTGCCATGGGCAGGGACACCTTCCACTGGAGCAGTTGCTCCAAGCCCCTGTG